>CANXYI010819819.1:0-21168 GCA_948208565.1 Hura crepitans | reverse complement strand
ATGAAGAGTTAAAAATGAAGGCTGAATTTATTAGTTTAAAAATAAACTAAGTCGAATGACCACTTTTGACCTATTTTGTTTTTTAGCTTAAACAAATAGTTTTAACTTTGAAAACATTTTTTAAATGGTAGGAAAGTGTTTATACAAGTAAAAACATGTGGAATTTGGCCAAAATTGAGGATTAAATTAAGTTAATTCATTTAAGCCCAATCAAAAATGAAAAACCAAATTTAATGATTAATTAAATCTATTTTATTGATTGAAAAACTGATAAAACAAATTTATTAGCCTATTAGTTATTGGTGATGTTGTGCATTGTCTTAAAATCTATTTATTTTATTGGAAAAACCATTTTTAAGTTCATTGATTGAAAATGACCTATATAGTTTTTCAATAAACTAATTCTCTCTTACTTTTTCATTTGAGTGCAAATTTTCTCCACTTTTAGGTTTCATTCTTCTTCTGACATTAGTTTAATGATTTTTGCGATCTCTTGGGGTCATGTTTTTAGATGCCCTAGACAAATAAAGGCTATGTGGACCTGAGGTGTATGAGCTAATGTTAGTCTATGCAGATACTATGTATGTCTATGAGGTGATGTGTGCAGTCTAGAGATAGATGTATAGGTAAACTGCCTAGTTGGTTTATGCAGACATGATCAAAGGTTCGAAAAGGTGATATATGCAAAAAAAAGCTAATGAGAGGATAGGCTAGGATATTAGTCTATGCGAACATGAAGGGTAAAGTCCATCTGGACTTGTGGCGACAAAAGAAAATTGTCGACCTTCTATTCTCTTTTTCACCTTCTTATTCACAATTTTCTATTTTTCTCTCTACATTCATGCATGAATGGCTTCTTTTAGTGGTTCCAACTCATTATTGCCTCCTTTCAATGCCTAAATGGCAATAAGCGCAGCTCTAACAGTACTGTTGCCACTTTTGACATCCGTTTCATCGTCCCTTCTACCTCCTCTACCTATGAAGGACATCCTAACGCCTATTTTAGAGGGTTTTATACCCTCTTTGATTATCTACCGACCCCAAAATGTGGCTCTAATGAATGAAATTTCATTAGGTCTTTTAACATCAATCTTAGCCAACTTAGTAGGCTACGCATGCATCAAAATGTATCGCTAGGATAATTTCTTCCCTTTTTAGCTTTATTTTAGATTTTTTTGCTACTTTTTCCTTTGTCTTTTTTGTTGTGTGTTGCTACCTAGTTTAACAAGTCGATGCAGACATGGTTTGGTTTTGGGCAAACTTGGTCCATGCGGACCTATCCATAAGGCAGATTTTTTAAAATTATTAGGATAGGTGCTAAGTATTTCTGCATATGATAGAATAAGTGGTCTATGTGGACTTATTGTGTGTTGCTATTAGTCTGTGTAGACACTTGTTCGTGTGTGTGTGTGAGGTCCATGCAAACCCTTTATGATGATTTATGTGTTTTATTCTTATTTTCCCTCCCTATGCTTTAGGATTACTTAAGTAGCATTCAATATATAGATTTTGTATGAGTAGTGAGCTAATGGTATACTTATTACTCAACCTAAGGTAGATCAATATGCTTGCTGCTTTCTCCTATATTTGTTGGGGACAACAATGTTCATGAATGACAATGGCAATGTGAGTTAGAGCTTTTTACCTATGTTAAAGCAGATTGAAGGCATCAGTTCCTAGAACTAGTATTGCTCATCACATGGTTGGATGTATAGGAGCCTTAACATATTGATTCATATAAAGAAAAGCCATTGGCACATCTAGGGCTTCGTCTTAGGTGTCTTAGTGAGTACTTTTCTATGAACTTTGTCCATCATTTATCGATTGCTTATTTTCTTTAATCTTGACATTATTTTTACACAGGTCTAGGGATATAAGCTTCACTTACTACCACATCCATGTGAGCTAGATATCCCTCATTAATAGTTGGTTATAGATAGGTGGGTCTAACCATCCTCAGGACCTTAGAATGCCTCATCATTGATGTACCACCAAGATACTTGAGTTATTGAGCTTGGGATGATATATGTAATCCTACAAAAATGCAAATGCACTTGATTAGCATAACTTAATCATCGTTAACGTTATGCTTACCTGACTTTCTTTCTTTTAGGGTAACTTTGTTTGGTGGTAAATTTCCTTCACTTTGTATGAGAGCTATCCTTTTGAAGGCTCTTGCTAACTACTCCAGAGTCCTACTCTTAGTTTCTATAAGAAAAAATGTTGAACTGGCATATAAGCCTTAAGGCATGCTATATTCGTCAAGGTCTTCCTAACACTATGTTATTTGGGTGATATATTGATAACATAGAGTCTGTTCAGGGCATAATTGCAGGTGTACTTGTGGAAACCTTAGTGGATGTTAAAAGAGGGGATTACTCTCTTTAGGTATCAGCATACTTTTTACCTTACGTGCCTTTCACTTTAGGATCTACTCCTTAAGTAATTCCTTAATTTTTTAGTTTTTTTCTCAATCTTTTGAATTCAATTTTTTATTGTGTGTTTGATTACAACTTATTGCTACCACTTTTGAAGCTAAGCCTTCTTTAGCTAAGAAAAGGGTAAGGATAGTTCATAGTTCTTAGTGCCCTTAATTCTCACCTTTTCCTACGTGTATTGCTAAAAGTGGAGCTTCTAGTCTAGTTGTTGCTTAGTCATTTTTGCCTTGTAAAGTTGTGGGGAGTTTGACTAACATGCCTAAGCTAAAGCTACATGTGGTATGGCATGGATAAAGAGTTGTCGTCTGCTTACTTTTGCATTAAAGATAAGTAGCCAATGCCTTTCAAGCAAGAGAATACCGAACTATTATAGTTTTTTTAGTTTTCACTAATCACTATGTCAGTTCGATTTGGTGTAACACTTTCCTTCTTTTTTATTTTGATACGTTAGGAAGGCTCATGTAGAGAGAATTGTTCGAGTGGTTAAGGCTTTTAGGTGAGCCATAGTAGATGAGACTTGAGTTATTGCTGTAAGTATTTTCCTGCACTGGTTAATTTAAGTATGCATGTATGACATGTTTAAAATACATTGATCCCTCATTCTTTTGAAGAATAAGCTGACAAGAAGGGCTGCTACTCTTTATGAGACTCGAAGGAAGCTGAGGGCCTTGAAAATTTCTAAGAAGTTAGTGCTTTTTTCAGATGATGAAGATGTGGAGAGTGAGAGTGAATAATAAAGATGATAGCAGCCTTACCTTTTCTACTTTTTGTTAATAGGCCATTTGTTTTTCTATATATAAACATTTACAATATTTTAATTTATATGTAATTTTGTTGGAGCATATTTTTCATCTTTACATATGAGCACATAAGAATGGATATTGAATGAAAACACTTACAATGAAAATACATTAACTATGAAATTGAAAAAACATTTACAACTTTCCTCATAATAAAGAGTTACTAACAATCCATGTAACTAAGGAGCTGAAGCCTAAAGAAATTCTTCAACATTTCATCATTGAGACACATGATACAGTTTATCATAACAATTTGTGCAAGCTGACTAAGCATTATATTTCTAGTAACCTTCATAAGTAATTTATTTCATCATACATAGCTGTATTAAGGAGAATGTCATTGATCTCCTTAAATAAGTATCTTATTAATGGTCCAGTGTAGCTTTGATTAACTCTAAGATGGGTAATTGCCATCAATTATCAAGTGTCATTCCAAATAATACTATGATGGGCAATTGCCATCAATGGTCCAGTGTCATTCGGATTAATAACATGACGGGCAATTGCCATTGGTAGTCTAATGTTATTCTGATTAATACCATGATGTGTGATTGCCATCAATGGTCTAGGATAGGTCATGATATTACACAATATGGAAAAATTTCTATAATCAATAGAAAATTGGTCGGTGAATATCCCCCTAGCTTATGTAGCAAGGACTGACATATTATTTCTATAACAAGATGTGATTTATCAAAGATTAGTTAGCCGATAACCTGCAACTCATCCTGCAAGGACTAACGTATTGCTCAGATGTCTGCAATTCATGGAAGATCAATTGGTCGCTTTATTTTGTGACCAAACTTTTTGCTTTAAAGAGTTGGTCCACATGGATGCTTTCTATCGTGGTCCGTGCAGACATAATGACTATGCCTAGTCTATGTCTATTCATGAGTGCTTAGGCGGACCATTTTTATGGACCGTGTGGAATATCACGTTGGCTTCAAATGTGTTGAGGTCTGTGCAGATGTCTTTGTGTGTTTTGGACTTTTTCTTTGTGTAGGATTAGGAGTGACACTTTTTAGGGCCTATAAATAGTCCCTTTTTCTCACTATGCATGCCATATCCACTATGTCTCCCTCTTTTATTCAACAATTGTCCTAAATCTTGGATTCAAAGGCTACTTAAACTTCAACCATCCTTACCTTATTTCATGCTCTTAGATTTTTAAGAAAATTGAGGATAGACCATAATTTTCTAAATGTTGTTGTGTATTATTAGGACCCCATCTTTCATGTATTTGTCTTCAATTATCAAGAGATCATCTGTACCCTAAAGGAATTTATTGCCATCATGAATTTTAATGTTGCTTTAAATGTTCCTCTAGCAATCATATCTTTTGAAGATTATTACCCCCTAGACATTGAACTTGCCTTAAGAGTTCCTCCATTAGTGCCTCAGAAGATAATCCTAAGTGTGGGTCTAATTTCCTTACAAGTAGTTCTTAACTTTTTTGGTCGACTTCCACCTAATTCTATGGAATAGGCGAAATGTGTGCTATTATGCATTCTCGATTATTTATTGGTAGTCACCTTCAAGGATAAGTTTTATGACTTTAAGGTACTTTAGATTTTAACTAAAATTCATTCGAACAATAATCCATTTGGTGCCATTTTGCCTAAAAGCATCCGAGGTTTGGATGAATTGAAGAAAGGTGATATTGACTTTGTAGTTAGAAGTCCTTTGTTTTTACATGATTACTTAGAGAACCCATTTGGATTTTCCCTCTAGCTTTATTATTTATAAACTTTGACTTTTGCATAGCACATCCATGAGGGTTTTCACACTAACGGGTTTGCCTAACTTTTGCTTCGATAGTCCTTTTCAGATTTTCCAACCTAATAGCTTTTTATATTTTTTTTAGATCTAGTTATAGGAAAAGTTGAAGTTGCTCATTCCCCCTATTGAAGTGCTTTGGATTAAGTATACCTTAAATCATCATTATGAAAAAAGACTCAAAAGAAAACTTAACACATGTGAGCAATGGATTGCATGGCTTTGTGATATCACTAAAATTCGATGGAGATGTCCTTAGTGAAAGATCCCTTATTTCTTCTTGTCTTGCCATGCTAAGTGTATTCCTTTGGTTAGTTTAAGGCATGTAATAATTTATATCCCTTATTTGATTTAGTGACAATTTGGCTTAGTATAATGAGTCCCTTCTAAATATTTAGGCTTTCAAGAAGGAACTTTAACTTGGTATTTCTTGCATTCCTTTCCCGACTTATTGACATAATGCATTATGTTGAAAGATGTACTTAATTCATAATGCTAGAAACACAAGTACTAATTTTAATTATGGAGATTGTTTCATTAATACATCAAGAGACAATGGAATATTAGCATTGAAGAGAAAGAGTGACGAGACAATTTCTACATTTACAAAGAAAATGTGTATTTGAACTTCTAAAGTTCAATTATTTGTATGACATTTCTCGCATAATGGGAGTTCATATGCCAATGATCATGACCAAGCATTTTTGCCATTGATGGCATTTAAAACTAAACTGCTTAATCTTGGAAAATATATTAGTTGCCCTTTGACAATACTACCTTCACCAATCGGCCTTGATAGATTTTCTTTCTTAGATATTATCTCTTAAGTCCTTTAATTTTTGCACGAAGTGCCTATTTTTAGGTTTTCACCTCATCGGGGTGCCCTAATTTTTGCCAAAGTTACCCTTTTAGGGTTTTCAACATAGCGGACTCTTTCTCCTTTTTATGGTTATTTTAGCAAAAATACTTCTTTAGCTTGTCTAAGTTGACAGGTTCTAAGAATTCATTGCCTTCTAGATTTGAGATCTTGACACCTCTATGCTTGAGCATCTTTTTTAGCATGTATGAACCTTCTTAATTAGGTTTGAAATTCCCCTTATCTCAGAACAAGATTATGTTATGAGATTATACCAGGTTTGACCTTCTTATTATAGGCTCTAGCAATTTCCCTTTGGCATTATTACATATGATAAAGAGCCTTGAGCCTCTTTTCATTAACTAAAACCTGTATATCTTGCCCTTGCCCATTCAGTTTTTGGAACTTTTTCTTCCAAAGCTATCCTTAATCATGGAACTTTAATTTTAATGGGTAACACTGCTTCCATCCTATACACCAGTGAGTAAGGTGTAGCATTTGTAGAGGTTCTGATAGTTGTTTTGTAACCCTAATGTGCAAATGGTAACATGTCTACCTAATCTTTGTAAGTGATCATCATTTTTTGTAAAATTTTCTTAATGTATTTATTAGTTGCTTCTACTACATCATTGGCTTGAGACCTATAAAGAGAAAACTTATGGTGCTTAATTCTATATTTTTTTGTAGAATTTGCTTGTTCTCCTCCTAAAATTGTACCCCATTATCTGAGATGACCTATTGTCACAACCCATACCTATATATTATATTTCTTTAAATAAATTTAGCCATCTATCTTACCCCTAATTTATTGAAAGATTTAGCCTCTACCTATTTTAAAAAAAATAGTCAATTACTACCACTATATACTTATGACCTTTTACTGTGGATTGTCTTATTTCTCTAATTATATGAATACCCCATATAGAAAATAGCCATAGAGAAGATAAACTAGTCAGCTTTGTTGGTGGTAAATGACTTAGGTTGTCATAAATCTAACACTTATGGTATTTTTTTGATAAAGTTTCAACAATATGTTTCCATGGTTAACTAATAGCATTCTAATCTCAAAATCTTATTCTCCAAGTTTCTTCCATTCATGTGTGGACCACATAAGCCTTCATACACTTCTGCTAGAATTTTCCAAGCCTCTGCCTAATCAATATATCTTAGCTAAACATTGTCATAGAGCCTTTTGTATAGTATCCCTTAGAAGGAAATGGACTAAGTTGATAATTTTTCTTGGACGTTCTTATCTTTTTTGGTTATGTGTTTTGGGTATCTTCTAGTTTCTATGTATGTTTAGATATCATGATACCAAGGCAAGGCATTGTTGGCTTTCTCTATTGCAGCACTTACTACACCAGTGTAGGTTAGGAACCTTAGTTTGCTGAAGTATATGGGTATGGACATGTTCTTTTTAGTGAGATTAGATACTAACATCAAGGAGGCTAAAGCATTTGCTACTTGGTTTCATTCAAGTGGAATATGATGGAAAGTGTAACAATCAAATGCCTTAGACAAGTCTGTGATTATCTTGACATATCTGCTTAAATTCTCATCCTTAACTTCCCATTCACCATTTGCTTGCTTCATTTCTAGCATGGACTCTCCATACACATATACTATCTTTGTGCCTAGCTAGAACAAAGTTTTAAGGCCATAAGTGCATACTTCATATTATGCAATGTTGTTGGTGGCCTGGAATTCCAATTTTCTGGTAAATAACATCTGTTCACCTTCTAAATTGATGATAAGCACTCTGACACCTGCTCCTCTCTTTTTCACTACCCCATCAAAGAATACTTTCCATCATTCATGAGATATTACCCTAAATATTCATTTAGAAACTTGAATTCTTCTTTTTTACCCTCAATTAGCTATTAGGCCAAAAAATCTACCATTCTTGGCCTTTGATTATTTTTTTGGTTACATATTAGATGTCAAATTCCTGTAACAATAGAATAAATTGACGCATTTTGCCTATCAAGGAAGGTGCAGTTTCTAGTTACCTCAGAGGATTATGCTTGGCTATCACCTCTACCTTGTATGATTGAAAGTAGTGATATAGCTTTTTAGATACCCAAATTACTCCTAGGTATATCTTTTTGACTTTTGCATACCTTTGTTCATATGGAAGCAATTTCTTACTCAAATAATACACTACATATTCTACTCCAACTTCATCCGCTTGTGTAATGAGAGCCCTAATGGAGGTTTCTTCTATTATAAGGTATATGATTAAGGACTTCCTTAGTTTGGGTGGTTTTAGTATAGAAGGCTTAGTCAAGTATTACTTAATAGCTCCAAAGGCTTTTTAGCAATCCTCATTCCATTCTTTTGGTTGTCTTTTGCATAGTAGCTTGAATATAAGCTCACAAGTAGACGTGAGTTTGGCTATGAATCAATTGATGTACTATAATTTCCCTAGGAATCCTTTAATCTTTTTTTTCTATTTATGGGATAGGTATCTCCATGATTACTTTCACCTTATCGAGATCCACTTCAATCCCATTCTTACTGATTATGAATCACAATGACTTACTAGGCATGACTCTGAAGACACATTTCTTAGGGTTTAGTCTCATGTTGAATTAGTCTAGCCTTTGGAAGAACTTTTCTAGTGCTTTGAAATATCCTTCTCTTTTTTATGGAATTTACCATTATATCATCAATGTAGACTTCTACCTCTTTATGCATCATGTCATGAAAGACTTTGGTAGCCATTCGTTGGTATGTTGTACCTGTATTCTTTTGCCCAAAAGGCATTACCTTATAGCAATAGGTTCTTTATTCTATTATGAAGGTTTTTTTACACTTGTCTATCACTTTGATAAGGATCTAGTTATACCTTAAAAATCCATTAAAAATGGAATACAAGACTAGAATGGCTGTACTATTAATAAATACATTAATATACGGTAAAGGGAAGTTGCTTTTAGGGCATACTTTATTCAGGTCTCGATAATACATGCATATTCTAGCCGTTTTGTACATCTTTGGCATAGGAATAATATTAGCTGGATAAGTAGGAATGACTATCTCCTCAATGAACTTAGCCTTGAGTAACTTAATAACCTCTTATTTAACCTTCTCAACCCATTTTGCTCTCATTTTTCTAAGCTTTTAGTGGACTAGAGTGACTTCATCATAGGTTAGGATATCATGTTTAGCTACATCTTGATCAATCCTAGGCATTTCTTTGTAATTTTAGGCAAAGATCTTTTCATATTTTTTAAGTTATCTCTCAAAATTTTCTCTTTCTTCGATAATAGTATCATGGGCAATTAATATATTTTTAGGATGTTCATTTGTCTGAAGATTAAATGGCTTAGATTTAATGCAATTAATGTCAAAGATGCTCATGTAATGATCATTTGGATGCATGCTACCATCATGAAAATCATCACACAAATAAGCAAACTCCTTGTTCATTTTATTGGAAAAGAAATTGTTCACCTCAAAGAAGTTAGACATATATATTTGATGAAGAAATAAATCACTATCTAAAACATACACATCTTTAGTGGGAGATAAGTATATCACTTCAATGGTTGTGGCTATTGGGAAGACTTCTTCTGCTCACTGACTCTACTTTAAGTCACCTGATTCCTAGTCCATGACATCAGTAAAGATCTTAAAACCAAGCTTGAAATGTCCATCAAGTATTGTAGGTTTAGGAATCCCATCTTACTTTGATTTCTTGTGCCTTACAAAGTAGTCTTCAATATAGTTCCCCTTTTTTAAATTGTTTCCCATACTTGGGTCATATCATAACCCTTTTTAATCCTTTTGAGTTTGAGATGCAGAGGCTCGGTTATCAATTGAAGATTTTTTTTCCTAAACTGACACCTAGAATGAAGTTCATCTTCTTTATGATTTTAGACACTATAGGGTCTATATAATCTTCATATACTCTAGCAACATGAAACCTATTGAAGGCTAGCTTGTAATAGCTAATGTGGATACTGTGTTATCAATCTTAGAGCTAATTGTGATAATATTTCATTTATAAGGGAATTTGATCATTTGATGTATAATGGAGAGGACTCATCTAAGCTTGTGAAACAAAGGTCTTCCCAGCAAAACCAAAATTATAGTCAGGATGTTAATGACAGTAAATTCTACTTCATCAACAATAGGCCCTACTTGGACCTTAATAATGAAAGATCTTACTATTTGCCTTTTTGTATCATCTTATGCATTGATGGTAATGCTAGAGGGCACCAAATCTTCTTTCTTTATTTCTAATCTTGCTAAGATCTTGATTGGATAGATGTATAATGAAGAACCATCATCCACCATGTCTTCCCATTCACCTTAGCCTTGGTAAAGAGAGGCCAGTTGTGTTCTTTTCTTTCTAAGGGCAAGTATTCATTAGAAAAAGTTATGAGTCTAGTCTTACTAGCCTTCATAACTTAGACAAACTCTTCAAGATTACTAGTGGTGGACACAGCCACTTACCCAAAGGCCTCGACTACCTTAGGCCTATGGGCTTAAGATGACATAAGTAGATCCTAAATACTGATATAAGTTTGTGTTTTCTTCAGCTACTTAAGAACCTTATCATTTTCTTCCTCTTTGACTTCATGTTCCTTTTTGTGTAGAATATGACCATTCTTCTCTAACTTTTCCACCATTTCTCCCTTAACCCTTGCTAGTTCCCTCTTTACATCTTTAAAATCCTCATTAGAGGATCTATCCTAGAAATTCTTACTCTCCCTAAGCTTACTATCGCTCTTGCTATCCCAAAAACTTGTTAAAAAAATAGCTTCACTCTCTTTCACCCCCTTACAAATCTCTTGGTTAGATCTGTAAGTAATCTCAACTAGAGAAGGAAAGAATTTTAATGCTTAGAAAGTGGATTAAAATTAGTTTTTAGTTTAGATATTTGTTTTAAATAGATAAGATCTTGAATAACCTTTCAAAGAAGCTTGTAGTTGTCAAAGAGATGCCCTATCCTTTAGTGGTAAGCACAATATTGGTCATGCCTATGGATAGAAGGCAATGGACTATTCAGTGGTTGTGGTGGGAGTGGCTATAACTTCCCTTCTTTCATAAGTTTCTTTAAGCACCAGGATAATGACTTGCCTAATTTTTAAATACCATTTGCCTTGTACTACATGTACGTATGTTATCTTAGTAGTGCCCCTAACATTATTATTTGGGAAATTAGGATTGCTTGATCTCTTAAACCCTTTTTTCTAGTAAGCTACCTTTAAATCAATGGCAATGTCTTTTGGTTACTCCCAGGTTGTAATACCTTTAGTTGTAAGCCAACTATTCATATAGTTGTTGGCATTCCTGATGAACATGTTGATTTAATCAATGTCATTAGACTTGTTTCTCATCCTCAATATTTTTGCCCTTTAACATTCTAGATAGTCTGAAATGGTTTTGTTAGGCTTTTGCTTCATGAGCTCTAAATCTTTCAAGGTCACTTCAATACTAGCATTGTTAAAGTATTGCTTAATAAATGCTTGAGCTAATTCTTTGTAAACTTCTTTCACCCTTTTCTCTTGGTAATAGTGCCAATCTAAAGCCTATCCTATAAGAGACATACCAAATAAGCTCATAATTTACTCTTTAGATAAGTTAGTGGCACTTATAGAAATAACATATTACTTTAGATGGGTCCTCGGCTCAGTTGTACCATCAAACTTGCTTTAGTCAAGCACCTTGAACTTATGGGGCATAGCCCAATCAGGCCTTAAATTGATATCATTTAGATCAATATCTTTGCCTAAATTAAGCAACCTAGTCATAGTCTCCATCTTTTTATTCAATTTCTTTATTTAGTCATCATCGACTACTTTAGGTGGAGGGACTTTATTATAGGATTTTAGGACCAAAGGGATTTCATTGTTTGAGAGTTGATCATCATTTTCTCTTACTACCTTTTTACCTTTATGAGTGGCTAAAGTTTGGCCTATTTCCTTGTGTTACTCAAACATAGCATTAGTGAAAGCTTCCATTATCCTTTTCTCTATCTCACTCATGGCCTCTATCAGCATTGATTTAGTAATGAACTCATCAGCAGACATGGTTCCACTTCTTAGTTAGATTTGTAGTGTATTACTAGTTCTATTGAGGCACTTGCCTACTCTCTTCCACTAAGTAATGAATGAGGGATCAATGATGGCTATCAAAATAGAAGGTTAGGAATGACACATGATTAACATATTTACAATGCAAGTTGCAAATGATGCATGATATGTATGGAATACATATTGGTGATACAATAGAGACAAATACATAAAAGAAACCTTCCAACCTCATTACTCCCACACGCGTTGTCAAGCCATTCCTATCTTAGGTGGGATTACCTAAGCATCATTAAAGAATGCATAAGTTAGATTATAGGCTTTATTAGGCCTAATAAATCTCTTATATTTAAAGCCCATGCAAAAGCAATGGCCTATAACATTTAATTCTCATTTAATGTGAAATTAGGCTAAGTCTATCACAGATAAAAGGCCAAATGGACTTGGCCTTACTTTAAACAAGGTTAAATGCAATAATCACATATAGAAATCATAATACAAGTTATAGTCACGTAGGATCATGTAGCCTAGAGGAAGTTACTAAGCTTAACTATATGGGCTCACAGCTCTAGTTAAAAGGCTTAAGGCTCCAAAGCAAGGGTCCCACAAAACTATACTTTCTAATCAAGGATAATAGTGATCGATTAGTTCACCATTTCATATATCAAAAGGTATGAGGCTTGTGAATGATGGGTATGCTAACAATTCCCTATTCTTGAATGAGAAATGGGTTCGTGGTTCACAATATCATCTAAGATAAAAGTGACAATTTATATAAAGTGTAATTTATGAGACTACTAAAAATTAGAATATTGATGGCATATTATTTAGGCACATTTTGATTTAAGTTCTAAGTCCCTAATAAAGTTGCCACTATAGATTTATTATATTTTATCGGGACAAAAGCGGTTAGTGTTTAGAGTCACCACTTAGCTCTACAATAAGATTACTGATCTTTTGTCTAGAAACATCCCCAATAATATATCTTCCTTTATATTGTAACAGTTATCAATCTCATATCAAGCAAGTGTGCATTATAATTAAAACATTCATGTCACCTTTTCACTTAAAGAAAGTAAATTGTAGTATTTAAACAATACAATAAATATAACAATATGCAATGCCTGTAAGTCTATGTTTCATGAATAATACCTCTACAGCATGAATAGTGTTCCCTGTGGGTCAAGGCACCTTAATAAGGCTAGAAAGGAGCGTAATGGACATAAAACTTTGATATGATAGAAAATGGATGAAATGAAAGAATTTAAAAATTTAGTAGAACCAATAGATCATTTCGGGTTATAAACTAATAAATAGTGACATAAAATGAGGTTATGCCAAGACAGCCTCAGGATGTGCCTGGATAGACCCAAAAAATACCATACCTTAAACCTCAAAAATTCTAATCTCTATGGTGGTGAAGGAATTTTAATTTTCTAAAGTCATCAGATATTTATTTGGAATATTTTATTCTAGCAAGTAAATAATGACCTAAAGTCGATAGTGGAATTTTGACATAAAATTTTATAAGGGCATTAATGGCACTAATTGAGGATTTTTAAAATTGAAATGAGTATTTTTGGAGGTCTAGACAAATTTTTGTGAATTTATGAAGTTTAAAAGAAAATCGAGAGAAATCAAACTGTTGGATTGCCACGTGTTGTGATATGAGCTATCCACCCACCCATATAAAAAGGCCCACACATGTGAGAATGTCACATGTGTAAGCTATTATCTTTTCCCCAAAAAAACCCTAAAATCTGATGCCATTTTGGCTTTCTCTCTCCTCCCTTTTTCTTTATTTTCTCTCTCCTCCCACCATGAAATTTCAAACTTCACATATGGTTCTTGACCTCTATAGGCTCCTGAAGCTAATTCCTTTGATAGAAATTATAAAAAGAGGCTAAAAAAAGAGAACTTGAAACGTGGTGAATAGTGTAAATTTTTTGTGTAAGTGTTTTTAATTTAATTTTTTATTTTTTTAGGTAGCTTAAGGTATTCTAAGAAATCCTATTCTTTTAGAAGTCAATTTGGAGTTATGTAGGATTTTTAGGAATTTTTCTAAAGTAAAATTCTTTATGTTTAGGTTAAAGAGAAGGTATTGAAGGAGAACACCATCAAAGGCATTCAAGTGGTGGAGAAATGGGTGTTTTCACACCCTAGGTATATGGAATTGACCCAATTTATGTGTGTCATATGTCTATCCATTAATGTGTGTGTGTGTACATGTGTATGGAATTGACATTTGTTAGTGTTATGCATGTAATTGATGTAAATAAATGGCATAATTGTGTTAATGGTGTAAAAATAACATTGTATGCATGAATTAGGTGATAGAAACCATGTGTAGGTATGGGTGCTAAGTGTGGCCAAATGGTATGCATAAATGGCATGGCATGTGTATAACATGTTACGTATGGCATTGATATACAAATGAGATGTACAAATTGTGCTAGGAATGTGAATAACAATAACAAGATGTATGGAATGGTAGTTTGGGAAATAGTGACCTCAATGGATGTGTAATGCTAATATAAATAATGATAAGTAAAATGGTGATCATATGTGTGCAATTTGTTGGCATGAGAATGAGAAATGGTTCAATAGTGATCATGAGATGAAATGGATACAAAAATTATGGATTTTATATTGGTATGCTTATTGCTATAGAAGGCACAATATTAGAAAATGACCAAATGAATAGAGACTTATGCAAAAATGACCAAATGAATAGTAACTTTACTACAAACGACCTAAAATGGGAATTTATGTCTAATTGCATGAAAAAGGAAAATAGATGTTGTTAATGACATGAAGTAAGGTGAAAAGTGATTAGTAATTATATAAGCAAATAATGAACAGTGTATTAGCCTATCAGTAAGACACCTACTGGATAGGTTGACCAATTAACTAGGGAGTTAGCAGCTACTAGGCAAATCAATCCTTCTGGGGCCACTATTGTTTGATGTGATGGCAGGTGTAGCCTTAGAGGTTCTGAGATTGAACCTTGCACACTCGATTATTAGGAGGTCCACTTGGACTGATCCCTACTTCCTATTGGCTTTCTAAGAATATTGAGAGGTCCTATCAGACTGATCCCTATTATCCACCTATGTTGCATTAGAGATGTTGACTTAGGGTATTGGGAGGTCACATGGGGCTAATCCCTACTATCCCACTTGCAAATATTGGGAGGTCTATGGACTAATCCTTGCTATTGAACCAGGTAGGTGCAGTTACCGAGGCACAAAATTTGGGCCACTGCATAAGATAGATTCCGTTATCCGGTGTCTTAAAGTGCAGTATGTTTGTTATAGGCCTAAACAACATTAAACTTAATAATGATAATATTATTTGAACATTAATAATAGCAATTGGGATACTACATGGATTTAAATAATTGAACTGCTTAAATGGTATATAGGTAATTACTTGTGTAACAAAGCACTATAAGGCATGGTAAAAAAATGATATCTAGTTTGATAAATTGTATAAAGATGATTATAATGTCTATACATGTGTATATATGACCTCATATGTGTGCTTAGATTCAAGACATACCTTTATTGTGTCAATTCCACCATTGAGTGTATACTTAGTGTGTTGGTGGTCCGATGCGTAGGCTATAGATGGGGTAGTAGTCTAGCTTTATCAGTGCAGTGTAGTTGTTACTAAGTCTTTATGGGGTATATTTTTGTACTCTTTTTGTTATGTTGTAACAACACACTCATGTATATTGGGGTAGAAGTAGGCAGTGGATATACATTATAAAAACTAAGATAGTTAAACTACATGTTTGTAGAAACCTTATTTTTATTGGATATATATGTATATGCATGTTTAGTTGTTAGATATCTATGGGTCTAAGACCCTATGCTTGCTTTGTGTTAGATATTGATGATGGATTAGGGCACCAGAAGGGTCTAGGAGTTGAGGATTGAGATTTAAATGTTATTAAAGTGCTTTTTGTGCAGGAAAAAATTTTAGTTTTTCACCCAAGGAAGCTGTTATGCTGCCTAATTTTTTTAAAAATTGATAACAGATGTAAATTAGAGTTTATCAAAATAAAATAAGAAGTAATAAGAGGTTGTACCATAATAAACACTAGATGGTCAAGATTGGATAAGGATGGTCAAAATGTCATATGTGTTAAACGAATAAATCTTAGGGTAATTTAAGGATGGGAACGAGAGGTACGAGATGTACAACGCTTTGTCTATTTCCTTTAGGAATGGGTAGAGGGTGTTAGATTTCGTGTTATCAAAGTAGGTTTAGGCTTTCCTAGGCATATTATACCTGAATGCATAGGTTTAGGTCCTATATATGGGTTAAAGCTACACTATATGAAGCTGACAAGTTTTTTTGTACAGTGATACATGAGGAGTGAATGGACCCCACCAGATCAAGGGTAAGAAATGGCTAGCCATGCTCTTTATGATGCCTGTTACCTAATCTATACACCGGATCAAATAGCAGACGTGCACAAATATCAATATTTGAAACTCGTATAAAAAAACCCATCCCAATTAAAACTTTTTTATAACTTAAGACATTTTAAAACTCAAGAAGATGTAAAAACGTGAAAACTCATTTGGTACGCATTATGATGTAACTAGTGGGGTCATCATGTTAGAATTTTGACAGCATAACGGCTGTACCGAGACACTTTCCCAAATAGTACCTATTTTGAAAACACCTTTATACTTATAGTAAAACCATTTCTTAACCACTTGGGTCCTTCTGACCCTTCAAACTTATCAACTCATCATATTACATATAACAAAGCCTTAGGCTCACCAAAACATTATATAAAAACTTAATAAGCCCTTAGGCACCCTCAACAGCATTCATCATATGCAAAAGCAAGAGATATCATACAAGTCATGCAATGGAATTAAAAACATTGTAACAAAGGTTTACAAAACCATATAATGCTTAGAGTTACAAAACCAAACTAATTTACACATATTAGGCCTAATCCTTCTATTGTATCACAAGAGTACTATAAATGATATTACATCATTACACATTTATAAATGAAAAAAAAATATGCCTAAAGCAAAATTCCATGCATCTCCTATGGTATAGAGGCTTTAACTGTAATCTATACTTTTCTTCAACCTACACATTGCAAAATCAAGCAACACGCTAAGCATAAAGCTTAGTGATGTAATCACTTTAACATGCACACTTATATTTAATCAATCATACATTAGCAATAGTCATTAGGTTGAAAATAACTTGCATATTACACAACATACATTAATCACATGATATAACATATACATGATTCTATACAGCGTAGAGTAAACAATAGGCTTAAGAATATGATCATCACATAATCAACATAACAATCTATATATCATACTTTATTTACATGCCATGAAAATGAGATCATATGTCAATCTATATTACTTCATCATTAACCATGAAAGTTATTAGTTAATTAATACTCATAATATCAATACAACTATCCAAGGCTAGATAATGGGCTCACAGTATCATGCCCGAAGGCTAGTGCCCTTCAACACAATAAAATGACCCATAGGTCTCATACCCGAAGGTATGCTAACAATTGTTAATATCCTAGTTGATTGATCAACCTATCTAAATTGGTGGTCTAGTGGTTTTGGCATAACTAAAGTGATCAGGTTCAATTAGTTCAGTCATTATTAAAAGAGATAGCAATTATTAATTATTTTAACATAAGCATTATAGGTTCATACTTATTACTGTGTACACCTATTACATAGGCCAATAACATATAGTAAGGCCTGTAACTCACATCCATGTCATGTATCTCAAAAATAAGTTATGTCATTAACTTAGACATATATACACACATAAACACATAAACATCTCATTTTTACATTTACGCACACATACACACTAACATATGCATTATTATCACATTCATGCCATACTCACGCATAATCAAACATTACTCACTAAAGCACATAACTAGGGTTTCATGTATAGACAATTCAAACATATGGCCACATTTTAGGCAAAATCACTTATCAAGACCTCACTATGGACATTCCATTGCTTAACCACATCACAAGGCCAAACACATGTTATATCATATCTTCACACTTCAAAAGCATGCATTTAGAACATAAAATATGTGTATGCCCTCAATTTCTCAATATAGCATGATTTAGCCACTTAGCATATCATACATGTCTTATATGACTACCAAGAATCACATAGAAGCACTACACATGCCAAATATATCTAGGCACCATTTATAGCAATCATATATATATATATATACATATATATATATATATATATATATATATATTTTACAATGTACATGTCAAGTAGATTAAGCATTTATCCATCTCATTTACAATATGGTCACATCACACCAAAATTGGTGTTTATCACTATTATGTTTTATATGTAGCGTATATCATGTGTATGTAGCATTTCACATGTCTAAGTGGCATTCGGACACCCTCAAAGTCACATACATGAACATAACTCTCTATATAACATTGGCTATGCCATTAGCATTTCATAAACCATGTATGTACTCATGATGACTTACATATGGCATAAACACACATATATGCACATATACCTTTTCGAGTCCATTTCGCCTCCACATATGCGCACACATCGCATGTATTAACTCATACTTGATATACATTACATAATTTAACATCCCAACCATTTTTAATTCCATTAAAACCTATTAATTGCATTAAAGGCAAATACTACCTATTATGTCAAATTACACATAAACATATATTCAAGCATTTTAAACATATTAATGTGATTACACGTACTTAATGACATCATGTGTTATGCCTGAAGCCATCTCATGCCTTTCCTTTCCCCCAAGAATCATGGATTAATATTTCACCTATGAATTCAAATGGTCAAGATTTAGCAAAAATCATATAAAATCACACGGGCTCTGAAAAATAAAAATGAGCACATTACATAACTTTTGGGCATGTAACAAACATAGGAAAAATGTTGAAACTCAAAGATTCTTACTTGAATGAAAAATGGTCACTATTCACCTCTGGTTTCTTTACGCAATTTCTCCTGAACCACTACGCAAAACTGAGTGATTTTGGTGTCTATGGAAAGCTCTCGACAAGAGTTTTCCATCTATTACAATTTTTTGAGGTGGGTGGTGCCATTTAAAGATGAAAAAAAAGAGGAGAGGTCTAGTATAGTTATCAGCTAAGAAGGAAAGAAAAAGAAAAAGAAAAGAAAGAAAGGAAAAATGAGAAAGAAGTGAAATGATTTAGGTATTTATAGTTTTTGATATTTTTAATTTTTCTTTTATTTCGAGTTTATTTCTACCCCTCTCAAAAATCCAAATTAAACTATACCTCCAAAAATTAGATAAATCAAGGTTCCATATATCACCAAAATCTAGAGTTTGGAAAACGAAGGGAACCAAGAAAATTAACATAATTACTCCATTAAAAATTCAAAAGAATTAATTCCTGATATCTAAAAATTTTGATTCCAATGCTAATAGACTTCTCGAAATATTTAAGTATCAAGTTGTATAATTCTTAAATTATTTTGAGCAACTTTTTATTTATTTTACAGTTCAACTTTGCCTATGGCACTATTCATAGGACACTACCACAAAATCTTGTTTATCATTTTTAGCCATCCAAACGACTTTAGATTGACTTCGAACTTCACCCAAAAATCTCTCATAATTAATACTCCTTGATGGACTACTTAGTGCAACTCAAGTTTTGAGAAACACTATTCATCTTGAGAAGCACTATTAACGAGAGTCAAAATTTTTAGGTCATTACATTTCTTCCCTTCGTAAGATAAATGTTATCCTTAACATACCTGGATCAAGAAGATGTAGATATTACTATCTTATTTATGCCTCACTTTCCTATGTCAGTTCCTCCATGCCATGATGTTGCCATAGCACTTTTACTAGCGGCACGGTCTTATTTTGCAATTCCTTAATCTCTTTAGCTAGGATACCTATAGGTTCTTCATCATAAGACAAATCTTGTCTTATCTCTACTTCTCTAGTTTTCAACACATATAAAGGGTCCGATTTATACCATCTCAACATCGATACATGAAATACATCATGTATCTACTGTAGCTCTAGAGGCAAAACTAGTCGGTAGGCCAATGGAACCACATGCTCTATGACCTCATATGGTCTAATAAACCTCAGACTTAGCTTTCCTTTCTTACCATACATCAATACCTTCTTCCATGGAGATGCCTTAAGGACCACTTTGTCGCCAACTTTATACTCTATATCCCTTCTTTTCATATTTGATAGGATTTTTGTCTATTTGAAGCAGCTTTCAGCCTCTCTTTGATAATCTTCACCATCTCCTCAGTGTCCTTGACTAAATCAGGTCCCATAAGCTTGGGCTCACTTAACTCACTCTAACACAATAGAGTTTGACATCGCCTTCTGTACAAGGTTTCATATGGTGCCATTCTAAGGCTTATCTAATGACTATTTTTGTATGCAAACTCTGCCAAAGGGATATACATGTCCCAACTACCTTTAAGCTCTATGGCACATGCTCGAAGCATATCCTCAAGCACCTGAACAATCATTTTTGATTGGTTATCTATCTAAGGATAAAAAGCTATGCTAAAGCTAAACCTTGTCCCTAAAGCATTTTGGAGTTTCCTCTAAAATCTCGATGTAAAATGGGGATCTTTATCCAATATAATAAATGAAAGCACACCATGTAGCCTCACGATCTCATCAATATATAGCTCAGCTAGCTTCTCCATCGAGTAATCCTTCCTCACTAGTATGAAGTGAGTTGACTTAGTCAATCTATCAACCACTATCCAAACTGTATCATGCCTATTCTTTGTTAAGGGTAGCCTAATCATGAAATCTATAGTGACTCTATCCCATTTCCATTTTGGTATTACTATAGGATAAAGCAATCTAGAAGGAACTTGATGCTTAACCTTCACTTGTTGATAAGTGAGGCATCTATTCACAAAATTTGCCACATCTTTCTTCATACCTAGCCACCAATATGCCATCTTTAAGTCTTAGTACATCTTTGTACTACAAGGACGCATCACATAAGGTGCACTATACACTTCTTGCAGAATTTACTGTCTCAGCTCTTCCTTGTCTACCACACATAAATGGTCATGATAATACAAATACCTACCTTCCTTAAGCATGAATTATGTTAGCTTCCCTTCTTAGATCATACTTATGATACTTAGAAGCCCCTGATCATCTTTCTACGAATCCTTGACTA
>CANXYI010819684.1:0-17321 GCA_948208565.1 Hura crepitans | reverse complement strand
CAAGTAAGAGAAAATGCTTTAATTCCATTTTTTTATTTTTGGCATAGGTAATTTAGGTGATTCTAAAAGATCCCATGTTTTTAGAATTCAATTTAGAGCTATGGTTAATTTTTAGGGATTTTTCAAAGTTGAATTTTTGTATGTCTAGGGTTGGATAAGGGAGGAGAGAGAAACCACCAATCTTAAGCTCAAACTGCTAGAGAAAGGGGTGTCCACACACCTTAGGTATGTGGAATATCTCAATTATATCATGTCATGCTTTTATGTGCACAATTTTATGTGTTAACTTGTATGGAAAGATAGGATTTGGTGTATGAATGTTAATTGAGTAAATATTAGCCTAAGGCATGTTATTGGCCACTATTTTCCTTATACATTATTTTTATCTTTAGCATGCCATATTACTCCCTTGTATGGATTATCCTACCAATTTCATGATATACAACTAATGCCTTTTCAACCACACTATTTTCACATATTAATACTAAACTATATCATGCACATTATACCTATATCCATATGCAAACCTCTTAGCTAAACATATTTTATAACTAATGATATACATTTTCCATAAGTTATCACACCTACATGCTACATAATTAGTCTAACACATGACTACATGCAAATACTTGGGAGCCATACATTACAAACCATTACACCTACATGTCTCGGCCATGTATCATACATATAAGCATGCCTTATTTCATTAAGTTCACCACCTAGGCATACATTTCTATACCACACCTAATTTCTTTCATGATCTAGTCACTACCTACCCCACTATCCATGCCTTACATCCCTCACACACCTCTCGACCACCTTTACTTTACAATTACATATATGTATTTTTCATTAAGCCACCATACACATGCCATGCATTATCATTCTAACAAAATCACACATTTATATATATCCCACTCATACATTACATGCCATTTCACATTCACTTAATTACTTGGCCATATATGTCACCCACATGTATATTTTATCCCCTATAAGTTCATCACCTAACAGATATCATTATTCCATTTCCATGACACCCTCACTCACATTCCAAACATACACCAAAACCTAGAACACTAGATTGGTTACACCTTACACCTCTCAATTTTTGTTAGCACCCACACAATATATACATATCTCCTCATAACTCTATGCACAAGTCATCGTGTAAGCACTCCCCTAACATGCTATAAACTTATACCCTGCTATACACAATAAAAGCCCTATTTTTTGTACACAAATCTAAAGCAAAGCACACATACACACACGACCATATAAGAGCCATTTCATTTAACCTCACGGATGCAATAAGATCAACCTCTAACTTCTCAATAACACATACAAATGGCATCACTAAAGCTTATATGAATAGTTTTACCCTCAATACATTTCACAACAAAGGATTTCATACTACTAAGTTATGTAATTCTCAATAGAAGAAAATAAGGCATGCTGGTAATTAATTAAATTCACATACTATATCAAGAGACTAGGCTTTTCCATACCCTTAAGCTGGTTAAATTCTCTTGTTAAGTATTATTCTCCCTTAGCCCCTATACAAGCCTCTACCCCTTAGAAAATTCATCAAAGATTCCATAAATACCCAATTAAAATTCTATGATTATAGGAGGTTTTAAAAGGAGGAAATCCCCTAGAAAAATAGAATAAAAGGATAGGATAAACACTTACATACAATTCAGTCTTCCAACTCCCTTCAGTGTACACTTGACTACTTAATTTTCTTGAATTATTTATTTACTAATGATGGATAAATTTTTTAAGACTTATTTACTGCCTAACTCAGGGGATTTTTTATAGCCTTAAAAAGGGAAATCAGGCTAGAATAAACATAAAAATGTGGAGGAAAATCTAAAGTAACATCAATGACAAAAATAAAGATGAAGGAGAAGGAAAAGTGAAGATTGGTGTAGTTTTGTAAGGTAGAAATGAAGTGAGGCTAGAGGACACATGTCAAGACCACCATTTGTAGTGCAACGGTGCCTCAAGTCATGACATGTGACATCTAAGTGCCTTAAAACTCAATTTTTTTTGAAAAATTGGAGCTAAAACTTTGAGGACTTCTTAAAAATCACTTAGACATCAAAAAATTGTAACATTTATTCCTAAAATCCTTAATTAAGCCTAATTAGATGCTTGTAAAATTTTGCAGAATAATTCCATCAAGAAATAGGTGAACTAAATTCTAGGGAATCTTGATTTTTTGGTAGAATTTTGGGAAACTTTAAAATTTCACTTGAACCTCAAAAAATCAATATATTTATTTTAAAAATCCTCAAATGGCCTTATTTAAGGGCATGGAAAATTTCATGACCAAATTCCTTCTGGAGATATGCCAATGAAATTCTCAGAATATCACGGTTTGATAGAAAATTTTGAAAAATCCTCAAATAACCTCAAAAAATTAAAATTCCTTCTCCATTGGCCTAACTTTAATTTTTAACCTTTAAGGTATGATATTTTCATTTCTGTTCAGACTTATCCTTGGTCATTCTAAGCCCGAATCAATTTAAGCCTATGACCCACTAGATTATAACCCGAATTATTTTATTGATTCTACTAAATTTTTAATTTGAGTTATTTCCACCATTTTTGAGCCTTTTAAAGTTTAATAGCCAATATGCCGCACCTCGGGGCTCATGAAGGTGACCTGGCACTCTAGGTACACTTTTTAATTATCGGGGTACTATTCATGGAACCTTAACATACAGCATTACAAAGAAAATGTGCTAAGCTTTTCACTTAGTAGTGTATTCATCTTAATATACAAATACATATAGAAATAAGCTTGTACTTTATGATTATAATCATTGTATAAAATATCAAAATATAACTAAATATATATGGTCATGTGGTCATATAAAACATACAACATGAAATGAGAGATTTCATTATATACACTCTAAATAAGAATCACAATGTTAACCATGCATATAAGTCACACAAACATAAAATGCTTACACATATTTAGGTAACTTACCAAATCTCTTAACCAATTTCTATTTATATTTTCTTAACATATGCCTATACCTAAAAAAACAAATATCTATAAATTAGATAGCATGATTACTAGGATAAAAGGCCACATCAATTTGTAGGTTGTAACTTAGACCCATAGGTTTTATTAATACAAAGATTGTAACATAGAACCATAGGTCTCATAAAAATGAAAATCATAATAAGGACCTAAAGGTCTCATCCAACTAAAAATCATAACATGGACTAGAAGGTCTCATTACACCTGAAGGTATGCTAGTAGCTACCTAAACTCCCTAGTTGATTGGTCAACCTATCTAATTAAGGTTGTTTAATCATACGAGGTGTTATTAACTTATTGATTACACTCTTTTAATTCAATTAAGAAAACTTTATTTGAGTTGTGATCATATTCATATCATGCCAATACTGGTGACCTAATAAAATAATCACCATTATTTATCACAACTTGACTATATATATGATTTAATAGAAATTAATAGATGATTCATACATTAAAAATATTACATGAACATATCAATCATAACTTGGCATAATCATGGGTTAAGCTATATCAATAGCCTAGCCACATACATGCATTATCACAACTTTGCACTATACATTGCATAATTCACAAATTACTTGAAATCATCAATCTACGTCATAAATAATTACCTAACAACTATCAATAATTGAATCATACTTTAAGCTTTATACTAATATAACATAACAAATCCTAATCACAATAATGAAAAAAGAGATTTTGGATACACCCATAAGCACTCATACACCAATTCACATACTTATTTTTGCATATCAAAAATTTCTATTATCAAGCAATTTTATATAGAATATCTACTAACTATTCATTCATAACCTCCCTATAATTTTTTGCCCTAACATATTCAAGCCATCAATCATATTGTTAAACAATATAAGATGCCAATACACACTTAATCTCATACTTTCATACATAATATCACTAATTGTCAATAATTATCTTACACATTAATGTCACATAATACAATATCAAGCATTAAATGCTCACACACACTTTAAATTTACAAACGAAGATGAATACACATACCAAAACAAATCAAAACACTTGCCCAAAACTAGTTTATGCTTTTTTTTTTCCTTTTTGAAGCTTAGTTCATGGTTTTGTCTACAAATATAAACACACTCAACTTTGAAAAATCATAATAAATCAAATACTCATCCAAAAATCAATATGACCACATATAAATGTTCATTGACATTTGTCAAATGTAGGAAAAATTTTCAAAATAAAAAAAAACTTAAGATAAAAATATACAAAATTAAGCAATATCTTGAGTGATTCTTGCCATATACCATGCTTATATCATGTTTGATTAAGTTTTAATGGTGTTTTCTTGTACTAAATGAGAAGAAAATAAAAATAAAATGAGTGGAAATAGAAAGGGGAGTGTCGGCTAGAAATGAAGGAAAGAATAAGATGAAGCACTATTCATTCATTGACTTAATGGATAATTTGACCATTTTATGGGTTAACACAAAAAAAGTCAACTTCTCACTTTTTAAATCTATTTTCTCCCTTTTTTAATCCCTATTTAACATTCACAAAAAATCACTTATGGCTTATAGAATCATGGCTTAAAAGCCCAAAAAAATCA
Organism: Hura crepitans; assembly: GCA_948208565.1. Classification (NCBI taxonomy): domain Eukaryota; kingdom Viridiplantae; phylum Streptophyta; class Magnoliopsida; order Malpighiales; family Euphorbiaceae; genus Hura; species Hura crepitans. The sequence continues at coordinate 12,669 of CANXYI010819684.1, read as the reverse complement.
TGCTCAAAGAATGAATAAAATCCATTCTTTTTAACTTACTTGATTTTTAGTAAAAATATTTCCTAATTTCTAAAAACTACAATTCCAATGCCAACACACTATTTGAAATATTTAAGTATCAAGTTGTATCGATCCCATATTTTTCTAACAAAAAAATTGAATGCTTTTATTGTTTAACACTGCCTATAGAACTATTCTAGGACAATGCCATAAAATCTTATTTTGTATTTTTAACCACCTTAATAACTTTAGATGAACTCCAAAATTTACCCAAATTTCTCTTATAATTAATACTTCCCATTTTCTAAATAGTGTGACTCGAGTTTTGAGAAATACTATTTATCTCGAGAAGTACAATTCATAAAAGTTAGGATTTTTGAGACATTGCATTACTTCCTTTCTTAAAAGAAATTTTGTCCACAAAATTTCCTAGATTAAAGAGTTGTGTATACTACTTGCTCATATGATCCTCAATCTCCTAAGTTACCCCATCCATGCCATGATGTCACCACATTACCTTCACCAATGACATGGTTTTGTTCTATAACTCCTTAACCTCTCGGGCTATGACACTTATTAATTCCTCTTTGTATAATAAATCTAGATGTTTATCCACTTTTTCAGCTAACAACCCATGGGTTAGATCTGATCTGTATCTTACCAACATAGACACATGAAACATATTATCAATCTATTGTAATTCAGGGGGTAAAGCTAGCATGTAAGCTAATGGACCCATATATTCTATTATCTCATATGCCTTGATGAAATGCAGACTTAGCTTACCCTTCTTGCCAAATTTCAACACCTTCTTCCATAGAGATGCCATAAGAAAAACCTTATCGCCTACTTCATACTGAATATCCCTTCTCTTTAAATCTATAGAAAACTTTTGTTAATTTGAAGTAAGATTAAGCCTATTTCTAATAATCTTCACTTTCTCTATTATATCCTTAACTAAATCTAGCCTATAAGCTTGTTCTCACTAAGCTCACTTTAGCATAATAGTGTTTTACATCTCCTCCCATATAGGGCATCATAAGAAGCCATACCTAGACTCGCTTAGTGGCTATTATTATAGGTAAACTATGCCAAAAAGAGTTAATGGTCCCAATTACCTTTAAAATCGATGGCACAACTTCTCAACATATCCTCCAGAACTTAGATAACCTTTTTTTTCATAATCTATCCATTTATGGTTGAAATGCCATGCTAAAATTGAGTCTAGTTCCTAAAGCATTAGAGAGTTTCCTCTAAAACCTTGATGGAAACCAATGATCCTAATAAAAAATGATGGAAGATGTCACCCCATGTAATCAAATGATCTCAACTTATATAAAGAGAAATACATCCTCACTATAATAAAGTGTGCTGACTTGGTTAATCTGTCAATCTCAAACCATATAGAATCACACTTGCTCTTTATCATTAGTAACCTAACTACAGAATCCATGGTTACTCGATCATATTTCCATTACGGAATTGATATTGGATAAAGCAATCTAGATAGATCTTGATGCTCAACCTTAACTTCTTAATAAGGCATCTGGTCACAAAATTAGATATATCTCTCTTCATGCCTTGCCACCAATAAACTATCTTTAAGTTTTGGTGCACCCTGTTAATACTAGGATGCATAACATATGGAGCATTATGGTCTTCTTACAAGATCTATTGCCTTATATCCTTATTGTCAAGTACACATAGGTAGTCATGATAATATAGATAGCCATAATCCTTATTCTAATACTCAATAGGCTTCCCCTCTTGAAACAAACTTACAACATTCTAAAATCTATGATAATCCTTTTAAGCATCCTTAGCTTATTGCAAAACTATGGCTTAACCTAAAGCTTTGCTAACAAATCCCCATCATCAAGCAACTTTAAACTAACATTCATCACTTTTAAGTCTAATATAAACTTCCTACTCAATGCACCTACCACTATATTGCCCTTCTCTAGATGATAGTTAATAAGGCAATTTTAGTTCTTTATTAACTCCCTCTATCTCCTTTGTCTCAAGTTTAGCTCTTTATAAGTAGGAAGATACTTCATACTTTTATGGTCGGTGCAAGCATAATATCTTTCTCTAAATAGGTAGTGCCTCTAGATCTTTAGAGAAAACAAAATTACTGCCAATTCTAAATTATGAGTGGGGTAGTTTTTCTCATAAATTTTTTATTGTCTTAAAGCATAGGCAAACCTTTTTACATAAGTATACATCCTAACATGTTTAAGGAAGCAACACTATAGATGGTGAACTCTTTCACAAAAATCGGTTGAACTAAGATTATAGCTTATGTCAACATGCTCTTGAGCTTTTATGCTATCCTATTCAAACTTGGCATTCTTCCTTAGAAGATATGTCATAGGGGTTACAATCAGAGAAAACCACTTGACAAACCTCCTATAATAGCCTACCATATCTAAGAAACTTCTAATCTCTATTATATTCTTAGGATGTTTACATTCCATCATAGCTTCAACCTTACTGAGTTCAACTCTAATGCCTTCTACTAAAGTAAGATGATTTAAAATGACATTTCATCTACCTAAAACACACACTTCCTGAGCTTGGCATAGAGTTTCTCATCCCTCAACATCTATAAAATAATCCTCAAATGCTTCACATGATCATTCTAGTTCTTCAAATACATAAGAATGTTATCAATAAAAACCACCATAAACTCATGCAAGAATGGCTTAAAGATTCAATTCATGAGATCTATAAATGCCACTGGTGCATTGTACCCTAAACGGCATCACCAAGAACTCATAGGTGCCAGATCTTATTTTAAAGGTTTTCTTATGCACACCCATCTCCTTTACCATTAGCTAATAGTACACAAATCTAATATCAATTGTGGGGATGGTACCTACCCCTCTAAGCTGATCAAATAGATCATCAATCCATGGAAAAAGAGTATTTGTTCTTAATGGTAACATTTTTCAGCTATAATGCCTGTAAATCGAGGTTACATGAAAAGTACCTCCAAGGCTTAAAAAGTGTGCTTGGGAAGTTGAGACACCTTTACGAGCCTAAAAAAGAGGTGTATTAGTCATAAAACTTTGATGTGCTAGAAAATAGGTAAACTGAAGTAATTTAAAAATTTAGCAAAACTAATAATTAATTACAGGCCATAAGCTAGTGGATCATAGCCTTAGAATGACCTGAGCTAGAAATGACCTAAGATGTCCCTAGATAGACCTAAAAATATCATACCTTAAAGGTAAAAAATTCAACTGAGTTTATTGGTGAAGAATTTTAATTTTCTTAGGTTGTTTAGTATTTTTTTTAATTTTTTGATTTTTTGAGGAATTAGTTAACTAACTTACTTATGGAATTTTCTTATGAAATTTTAGAAGCAACTAAATAGGCCTAATAAAGGATACTTTCAGTTGATGCAATGATTTTTTTATGTCCAAGTGATTTTTTTAAAATTTCTCAAAATTTCAATTAAAATTGAGATTTTTCTAGATGCTCGAGTGCCATATGTCACCACCTGAGGCACCCACTCACCACTATCAATACTCCTTTTTGGCCATATGGACTTCCACTTGCCACCTCACCCCTTCACCCATATTTCTTCCTTCCTCCTCTATTTTCCCATTGCCAATACTAATTCTCCATCTCTTCCACCATTTTTCCACCATGGCCATCACAAACCACCACTAATCCTCCCCTAAAAATCACTTGATATATGCTAAAGTTTCTCCATAAGGTCTTTAGAATCTATAGCAATTCATAGAAGTTGGGAAAAATGCTTAAAGATTAAGTTATACATATGGTGGCCTAAAATTCAATTATGGTGTAAATGGCCTTTTTCTTGCCTTTTATTTTACTTTTAGGTAGAACCTATTATTCAAAGAATTTAAATATTTTTATATTTTCAATTTGAGCATTATGTTACTTTTTGTGCAATTTCTATGTTAGGATTGGATTATGTGTTTGTAAGAACAATTTAAAAATAACAAGGGAATTAAAGCTTCTAGGGTGTATCAAAGGCCACAAATTTGATATAGGTATGTGAATTATATATAATTGAATCATTGAATGATGTGTGTGGATGTGTTTTTCCATGTAAATGTGTATGGAAATATTTGTTTGAGTATGTAATGGCTAAAATGTTGATGTAGGCATGGCATAATATTATTCAGATGAGATAATGTGGATTGGTATATGAAATTAATGAGAAAAGTATGGGTATGTTTATAACCTTAAGGTGGCTGAGAGGTTAGCTATGGTTTCTTGGCATGTAAATAGGCACGTATAGCGTGTATATGATGAGAAATGTAATGTGTGGCATAGGTATAAAAGATAGGCATGTGAAATGGTTAAAAGGAATACATGAATGTGCATGAAAATGCTTTAGCCAAGAGGGATACTTGATGTATCATGGCATGGAATGCATGGTATGGCATGTATGCATATGTGTGTATGTTAGAAATATGATATATGGTGTGTATGTATAAAGAAATGTGAAAATATGTATGTGCGTGACCATAGTCATGATATGGCTGAGAGGTATGGCATGATGGCATGATATGGTATACATGTGTGGTATGGTGTGGGGTGTGTATATGTGGTATGGCATGATGATAACATTATGTATGACATTAAAATGGCATGAGATATATGTGATGAGGTGTACAAATATGCTATAAGGTATGATAGGTAAGGTAAAGTAAATGTGGTAGTAAATTAGTGCATGAAATGGCATGAAAGAAATGAATTTATAACGGCCTAAAAAGTTACTTAAAGTGTGCCTATAATTGGTATTTAAATTAAATGTGTAAAATACTTTATTTGATAGGAATGTGAGGCAAATGTTGTTGACTTATTAGATTACACATGTTGAAAAGGGTTGAAATGGTATGAGAAAATGCTTAGTGAATAATCAAAATTGACCTCTAACTGTGTCCCTAGAAATAAAATGGACCCATAACTATGTAATGGAAAATGAACAAGTATAAATTTCTAGTAATAGGGACATAACAAGGACATGAAAAATAACTTATGATAATGGCATGATATGGGAATAAAAGGACTTATAGTTTTTCAGTATAAAAAGTGACCCATAATTGTCTGGCTAAAAATAGTAGACTGAGGAAAATAATTCATAACTGTGTATTAATCACCTAAAAATAAATTAAGTAAATGATTAGTGATGGAATAAAAATAATTAAGAGATAATAAGCCCGATAGTTAGATACCCACTGGATGGGTTAACCGGTAAACTAGGGGTTTATAGCTATTAAAGGTACAGGTCCTCTAGGCCTTTATTGGTATGGTGATAGAGGTAGGTGCAGCTGCTGAAGTCATGATAATTGGGCCATTACACTAGGTCAATGCAGTGACTGAGGTTCACCAGTTAAGTCGATGATATGGATATTTCCGTCTGATATAGGTAGATCCCTATTGTCAAACAAGGTTTGTGTAACCACTAATGTCCATAAGCTAGGCCACTACACTATAATTGATTAATGATATAATGATATGATGACATTTTATTTGTCTAGTATTATGGAGTTCCAAGTCCTTAATATTAGATCAGGTTGTCACAATAATTGAGGTTCATTAGTAGAGCCACTACAGTACGTCAGTGTAGAGACCGAGACCTAAAATATAAGCCACTGTAAAGTATTTATTTCCCTTTTTATCCAATGTTCATAAGTGAAGTCAAACTAGTTGGTCCTGTGTAATAAATTAAATTAAATGATGATACATAGTAATAACAAGGATTACAATAAATTAAATAATAGCATCAGACTAATTAAAATAATAATGAGTCCAGTGAATACAATAATATTATTTTTATAACATGGACATTGTACGATGCATTTTGCACTAATGGTATATGTGATATGTATGTATGCTTGTATTGACATGTTTTTATTATATCAAATTCACCACTAAGTTATACTCAGCATATTGGTGTTCCAGTGTACAAGTAATAATAGATAGCAATCCAGCCTCAAGTTTTATGCAGTATAGCAACAAAGATACTGAAGGGTATATAATTTTGTATTTTTGATGATTTTATTTTTTGAGTTTTGATGATTATAGGCCTAAGGATCTTTATGATGATTGTGATATTTATGATGGTGATATTAGAAGACCAAAAGGGTCCAGAGGGTGATAAGTGTAATGAACTATTATTAGAAGTGTGTTTTTTATAGGTTTAAATTTTACAAATGCTACCTAGGTAGTCGTTGTGCTGCCTGAATTTTTAAAGAATCTAGTTATGCCTAGTAACACATCAATACAAAACTCTAGCTCCCTTTTTATTGGTAAACTAGGTAACTCTTTTGAGAAGACATCTTTAGACTTTTATACACCTGGTATATTGCTTGTTTTTGGCTTTTCCTTTCTAGTGTTAATCACATGAGCCAAAAATGCTTGACAACCCTTCCTTATCATTCTTCTTACCATAATTGTAGAAATAATATTAGGCATATAGTCTGTTCTCTCCCCCTTAACTATCACTTCTGTCCTATCACTAGCTTAGAGTGTAGTCCTCTTCCTTCTGTAATCCACTATTGTGTGATACTTAGACAACCAATCTATGGTGAAAATCATATTGAACTCACTAAAAGGTAGCTTAATAAGATCATCAAAGAAAGCATGTCCTTGAACTGATAAATGATAGTCTCTATACACTACATGTTGCCTTTTTAAGTTGCTAACATTAATATCTCTATTAAAGTCTTTTAAAATAAACCCCTAATCTAATGCTTATGCAGTACAAATATAAGAGTGTGTGGACCCTAAACCTATGAGTGCTAAGGTAGGTAAATTAAAGTGTTGGAAAGTACCTGCTATGACATCCGGTGAGTCCACATCCTCTATAGCTCGAATGGTGTATTGCCTAGCTAGAGCTTTACTTTTTGACTTCTCTCTTTGACATCCCTAACTTTGTCTCTTACATCTTTCTTATCCTTTTTCTTAGCAAAATGTATAAGTCTAAAAGGACAATCTTGAATTATATGGCCTTTGGAGCTATATCCTTAACATACTCCAAGCATAGTCATCTAGAATGTACCTCTATGTCTTATATAATAATGTTCACATTGAGGAGGAAAAGTGCTACCAGCTGTAAATATAAGGGCACCTAAAACATGAGTCTATTATTTTTACTAAGCTGAGATTCCTAATCAAATTTTTGTGATTATTCTTATTTTTGACTAGGTTGTTGCTTCAATTGGTTGCCCTTTTATTTTTTGTTAGTTGTAGACACTAAACTACCCTAGCTTTATCCAAAGGACATATTCCTTTAGAAACTATCTCTTTTCTCCTTCAGCTTGTGTACAAACTCTACCAACTGGCATACAACAACTAAAGTAGAAAAATATCAAATCTTCGTAGGAAGGATGTGAAGCATAATGTCAAGGTTTAACCATATCTCAAACCTATTACAACATTCTTCTTCTATGGCAACAACTACTCTAGCATACCTAATCTCATACTCTAACATTGTTATATACCTTTGCCTCATATCTATAAATTCTTATCTTTTTCTGATCTAAGTAGTGCTCCATGATATACTTTTTCCTGAATTCATGGAGAAATAACTCCCATGTTAGATCCTCTAAGGCCTTATCTTTTATAATAGTCCCCTAATACTTTAGAGCTTCTTTCGATAACATAAAAGTGATGCAATCTGTGTACTCTACTTAAGTGCATCTTAAGTACTATATAATCTGCAATGTCCTATCTAGCCAATACTCAACTCTTCTACTCTTCTCCTTTAAAGAACTTAGCTCTATCCCTTATCATCCTCTCTAGGTAGGTCTTTCATAAAGCCTAAGGTTCTAGTTGGGTTGGTGGAGGTGTTATAGGATTAATTATAGAAACAACAGCAGTAATAGTAGTAGACACTTATTTCACTAATTCCATTATCTGCTCAAACCAAATAGGCTACTCTTATTGTCCTTATGCAACTTTTGTAGCATCACTAGATATCATAGACTTGGCCTTAGTGGCCCCTTATGCCATCATTGTTAGAGCATGGCTCTTAACTTCATCATCATCCTAAAGTGTACTTTAGCTAATCATTGAATTTATAGGCAAAAAAAAACATATTATATGCCTCGATATGTATAATTTAGTGACGTGCACTTTTTTTAACTCATATAACACTCTTATGTAACTAATAAATATACAAGAACACCTAAATCGGAGCTTTGATACAAAAAAATATGACACCCTTTACCCACTCCATGCATCATACTTGAATAAAGAGAGACGCACTATCAATATTTAAACTACATTATATGAAAACAAAAAAAAAATTTAAATTCCTTCTTCATATTAAAACATACTTTACATGTTTAATGTGATAAAAACATGAATTATCAAAAACCATTTTTAGGCTATACTTATGGGGTCCTTATGATGAAAATTCGGCAACATAATAGTTGTATCAGGATACTATCCCAAATAGTAACCTATCAACATAAACACTTCTATAAATTTTTCATCATATCCAAATGTCTTCCTAATCCATTTGAACCTCCAAAACTTAACACAAGGAATCATTTGATAAGCATGCTATAAAGAATATGATATTTTTATTAGGGACGAGAGTGGTTAGTGAAGTCACCACCTAGCCTCAACACTAGAACCTCTAATCTTCTATACGAAAAAGGTTTAGAATTTAGATATGATTTATGCCCCAATAATATGCCTTTCATTTTATATTGTAACATTTATCAGTCCCATATCAAGCAAGCATGCATTATATTTAAGCATCCATATCACCTTTGCATGTATAAGAATAAATTGTAGTATTTAAAGCATACAACAAGGTATATTGTACATCCAAAAATTGGGTTATTAATTAATTGTTATTTGACCTAACAATTACCCGTAATTCATTAGGAATTGTTGGTAATTTTCTAACTCCCAACTCTAAGTGATTGGTCTTTATTAAAATACATTTATCAATATGACTTTTGATTAAGGAAAACTCAAAAGCATTTTGATTTGAAAAATACCAATTGATTAAGTAGAAAACTGTTTAATGTGATGTTTTAGGCTTTAGCATGTAAAATAAGTTGTTTAACTAATCATTACAACACAAATAAACCACAAGATATAATAAGTACAAAACCAAAAGAAATAAAGCAAAGCACTTATATGGTCCCATCTGTACGTTCATAAGTTCGTGAAAACTTTAGGTAACTCTAGTATATATCCGTGTAGATTACAACTTATAATGGTCATTATATCCATTCAGACTTCTATCAAGTGAGAAAGTTTACTCGTATATAACTAAAAGAAGTGGTTTAATGATACCAGATAAAGATTCATAAAAAATCATAACGATGACAAAAAATACAATTACATGTGAAACTAAAATTCAAAGTAGATGTCCATGTAAACTATGTTCCTTATGAGAGGGAGTCTATATAGACTTAAAGATAGAATAAATAAGATCATCTCTATGGACACCATTTTTCATGAGAGGGAGTCTGTGTGGACTATATAATGATATTAATAATATGCATTTTAGAGAATGAAATAATCATGCAACATACTAACATCATAGAATAACTTGATAAACAAGATATATTAAAATATGATGTAAAAGACAAATAAGACACTATTACTGAACATAAGTCCATGTAAACAACATATCATGCACATATTAAGAAAGTAATTCTATATAGACTTCATCATGTTTACAAATAAGTCAATATAATTAGACAAAGATAACACAATGAATAATGTAATGGCAATTAATTATACACTATGAAACAACTTAAAATCAATACTTACTCCTATGATTAAAATAAGGATTACAAAAAATCACCTCACTTTGTGATCAATCCTTAGAGATTATAGGTCCATGAAAATAATATCAATATATGCATTAGAGACCTTAGATATTACCTTGTGAATAAACTCTTTAACCAATATTACAAAGGTGTAGGAGTATAGAAAAAATTATTTTAAGTGAGGCTAATAGAACTAGTAGAGTGATTCCTCTTTAGAGTCCTCTCCTGGACTCATAGATGGGTTTATTAGTTGTTGTGAATTTATTCTCAGCCCCCAGTTTCTCATACAATAGAAAACTACTTATAGGCATAGGTTTTTAAGGTTTTCTATCTAAAAGAAGCATAATCCTAATAGGAATAGGATTTATAGTCGAAATAGGAAAATCCCACTTCTAAAAGATTTTACGTCAACAAGTCCATGTAAACTTGTATGATATAGTCCATAGAAACCTAAGTTGTTCCTACTAGTATTTGGGCTTTGGGCAAAGTTTGATTTTGTCTAAACGAACATAAACTTAGACCTTGTCTAAATGGACTGTAGTCCTTATGCTTGGTAGAGTTGATTGGGCTAGTACAAACCTTGGTAGAGGATGTTAATGCGGACTTACTTTTCTAAGGGCTTATGCCATGGCTTAAGAGCATATCTTTAGTGATCATCATAGGTTAAAAGGTAAGGTGTCTGCAGTTGCCCCGACTTTGATGTGTACTATAGAATGCTAAAACAACATTGCATAACAAAGTACATAAGTAAGAAGTGCTTACCTAAAGCTAGGCTACATCGAATAAGAATGTCTACCTCTAAATCATTACAAAAGTTTGCTTCTTCCATTTAAATATAAGTACCTAAGGTTTTTTTAACCAATGAGGTTTCAATGTATGGAAGATAGTTTGATCACACCAAAGGTTGTTTGACCAGGTGAAAAAAGATTTTAGATTGGCTTGTTATGCTGAACACTAAAGAATTATGGAAAGGCTTATTTAGTTAAACCCTTGACAAAATTGGATTGAATGCAGAATTGAATCCAAGAAAATTGGATTAGACATGGAGTCAAATTTGAAAGAACTTAAGCCCTGTAAAAGAGAATGCGATAGGAATTAATAATTAGTTTGATATAACAAACTTTGGGATACATACATTGCTTTTGATGTATCTTTAGATCTATGAAGATCCTATGTTTATGAGTAGATTAAGTCTATATGGAAAGAAATAAAATAAGTCCATATAGATATGATTGCAGTAGGTCTGTTCGGATGATGCTTGAAGTAAGTCCATACGGACATTGCTTAAATGAAGTCCATGTAGACATTAGTATAGTAAGTTTGTGTGAACCTATCATGACAGATATATAACTATTTATCTTTTTCATTTTTTCTTCATTTTTATTCCTCTATTTTCTATTTTCTCTTAAGAAAACTTTAGTCTAATGGCAACTCATCCCTCTAATTATTCCCTTTCAACTTCTTTTGGCAAAATCGCATCACCGGAAGAAGCTTTAATGACTCTTCTTCTTTTTGTGAGTGTGAAATCTCAATTTTCATCTCCTCTACTGATAGGGGACCTCCCTATGATAGTTTTGAAGGGTTTTATGCCCTTGATGGCTATCAACTACCCTCATAGTGCTGCTCAAGCGAATGGCATTGCCTTTAATGACCCAACTCTAATTTTGGCAGATTTAAGCCACTATGCTTGCTCAGAAGTATGCACCCAGGTACACTTTCTTACCTCATTGTGATATTAGCTTTTTTTTTTCCTTCTTTTTTTGCACTATTTGGCATCTCTAGTTTGATAGGTCTATGTAAACTTGTTTTGCCTAGGGCAAACTTAGTTTATGTAGACCTTATCTTTTGTTACTAGTTTTAGTATAGGTAGTATAAGATTTTGAGTTGTTCCATATGTGGTAGATTAAGAAGTCCATGCAAACTTATTAAAAACTATCTAGAGTGTGTGTGGACTTTTCAAATGTTCGTGTATTTTGGATAATTGTAGTTCATGTGGACTTTTTATGGCCTATCTACTTATTGTCCGTGCGGACTTCCTTGCTAAATTCTTAGTCCATGAGAATGTTTGTCTTACTTACATATGTTTTCCCTTTTTAGACATATTTTAAGTGTGGAGGCACCTTTTTTAGACCACAATAGTTATACTTTACTATGCTTATTATGGTCAGCAGTAGGATGAGAATGATGGGATTCTAGACATTCTTATACCCCTTGGTTAACGGAGACTTTGATCAAGATCTACATGCTTTTTGAGCTCTTCTGGATAGGTGGATGGACATAATACACACATTCCACCTATCATTTAGGGAACTAGCCATAATGCCCTTCGATTGGGCTTTTATCATTGGAGTGCCATGCACAAGGTGAGCTATTGCTTTTGATACTTGCTATCACTACCCCTTGTTTCAACCTCAAAAGGTGAAAGAGTTATTAGGTTTTGTCCTATAGGATCACTCTAAAAGCATCTGATGCACTGACTTACATGAAAGATAGATGGATGTAAATCCATTAAGTCAGTCCTAGGTTGATCAGTACGTGCATTGCTTCCTCCTTTACTTACTAGGCATAACATTCTTTGCTAATGCCCATAGTAATGTGAGTTAGAGCTTTCTTCCTATTTTAGAGCAGGTTGAGAATATTGGCACTTGGAACTAGTGTTATCCTTTATTGGGTGGTTTTTTCGAAGCTTAAACATGGTTATTCGCACTAAGAAAAGCCATTAATATGTTCAGGGCTTCATGTTAGGTGTTTTGGTAAGTAATCTATTCTGATCCTTTGTCACTTCACGTAGTCTTTTACGATTCTAACCTTATGCCTTTACTTTTGTAGCTTTGGGCACATGAGCTATATTTACTACCTCGACCTTACAAGGTAGACATCTTTCATT
>CANXYI010819594.1:0-13875 GCA_948208565.1 Hura crepitans | reverse complement strand
TCATATAATAATAGTTGTCAGCTTTTTATTTTTAAATTCTTGTCATGTTGATCACATCCTATATAAGTGATGGTGCAATTGCATAAGAATTATGATGTATATTAGTGCAGTTACATTAATGAAAACTTAATATTGTGAATTATAATAAAATTGTTATGTAATTTTATTGCAATTATATTATTTTTATATATGATGTGAATTTTAGATCTTAAGAATATTGTATTGCATTAGAAAATAAAGGCATTATTAAGTAACATGGAGAATGCATATGGATTACTGGGTGTATGATTAATAAGCGCCACTAAGAACCTAGTTCTTTGAAGATCAATGACTTGATCCCTATCTTAGGTTAAACACTTACTAATCTCATTAATTCTTATTATGCACTGAGCAGCGACTCTTGACTCTCATCGCAAGCTATTCTGCTAATAATGGCAACTCTATTGGGAAATGAATCACGCTTCTCAAACTATGGTTAGAACTAAAAACTCATACATCAGTCCATCTATTTGGACCTTTATTACACTTTAAAATTGAGTCTACACTTAAGGATACTTTAAAACACAGCTCACATGGCTTAGAGCATAGTGGCAATAGGCCTCCCCTATTAATTTTAATCTATACTGCATATAGGATAAACCCTAGATTTTTTCTTTAGAAATCCTATTGTTGTAGTTGCTTTGAACTTGGTCAATTAAGTCTAATAAGAAATCTCCTTATAACCCCTTTAGACTTATAAGAGAAGTTTAAGATTTCCCTTTTAAATGGTGGAAAGGTTATAACATACTTTAAATAGATTTAATTAATAAGAATTTAAGTTTGATAGGTAGTTTAATATGAGTAGAATTCATTATCCCAATTGATATATAAATTAAAGCTTAACCTAGGATATAATTATGTTCATACCTTGAGAGGGAGTAATAAGGTTAGAAGGATCATTTGTTGCTAAATATAGTCAAAGAAATAATATTCCTTTTCTTATTCTAATTTTTATCAATCCTATTGCATTACATCTTTTATAACTAGATCCCTATTACCTTATATGGTATTTTGAAACATTAACCCATTCACTCTAATTTGAGGGATTGCTAGCATATCTATCACTCTCAAGCTTCATGCCTTTAGGTTTATCAAATGGTGAACTAACCGACTATTGTAACCCTTAATTGGGAAGACTCCTTAGGAGGAACCCTTACTTATAGGAGCCTTTAAGCCTTCCTAATTGATCTAAAAGCCCACATAGTGAGCTTAGCAACTTTTCCTAGGTTGTATGACCCTAAAATATGTTTTTTTTTCATTTTGAATATGATAAGGGCTTATTGCATTGAGCCTTATTTAACTTGTTTGAGATAACACCAAGCCCTTTAGGTCTTTTTTTCTAGGATAGGCTTAACCTAATTCATTTCAAATAAGACCTAAACATTGTCTAATGTTCTAGGCAATTACTTTTACAAGTGCTTTAAATACAAAAGGTCTTTTATGCTAAAATAGTTTGGCCCAATTCTAAACCTATATACTTAGGTAAGCTTACCTAAAAAGCAGGAGCAATAAGGTTAGAAGGCTTATTACTTGTGTTTATCTTTGTATACATTCCCATAAAGTAATTATACACACATATATGGTAATCTCACACCTTGTAGTCACACATCATTCTTATCTATGTATATCTACATCATACATTACCACTTATACTTTAAGTCATGCACCTTTATGTATACATATATCTTGTAAACATTGTGAGTTAAAATCTTGTCAAAATCCATCATTTTTTTGTTTATACATGTGTAGATACTTACATCCATTGACTATATTAGATTCTTATTACTTTAACTCATGTATAACATACACCATTGGAGTCATTTTTTACGTTCAGCATCATCTCACTTAGACATAGGCACACCTTACATTGGCATGCATTATGCATCATGCATACACATACATTATTAGCATGTGTTACACATCATGTTGCATCCTATATCATTTTACCTAACGTTCATACATTGGCATGTATTATATGTCATTACTCGAATCATTCTATAATATGTTTATTATAAATTTGTGCATTACTATGCATTGTAATTCTCTTTTATGCCTTAACATGCATCAAGCATCACATAGAATCCTATAGGGCCATCTATACATTAACCAAGTATACATAACATGCAACAAGCATCTTGCTAGCCTCTTGTGTTATTATGTATGCACATTATACATGCGTAGTTTATCTCTTGTATCATCTTACCTAAACTTAAAGACATCATGCACCTAGGTATTGGGCATCATATTAGACTCTAGTATATTCATGCATTCACCATGTGCACCTAGCAAACACTAGTTGAACTATTTTATGCCCCCTATCCTCTCACTTAGGCATGTACATGTAATGCTTCCATATGTTATCCATACATAGTTACACACTTTATCTACATATCATATATTTTGTATAAATTATAATTATGCAACATAAACACTTTGTGGTAAATAGCTAGTCGAGGAACTATCGTTGGCTGAATTTGACAAAAACCTCATTATAAAAAAATATTTGAAGTTCTTCATCACTATAGCTAATAATCAAGATGCTTCCATATTCTGAAGGGAGTTAAGTAATGTATTAGATCATTTTAGACAAGGAATGTTGGCCATCACTTCATCCATTTTGGCCAAAAATAAACTTCATATCAGAATAAAAAAACTAGGTCTTACAAGATAATCCCCTCATATATAGAGAATTCTATAAGATTCTTATAGTTTTTAAACATTAAGTATTACAAGCTATTAATCAAGCTATAGTAGATGTAATCTTTGATGCTTATTTTCTCAAGAGCCATGAGATGAAGAGGGAGCATTTGAGAAAGAAAAGGACCAGCTTTAAAAACTTTAAGCCTAACTTTTCTAAAACTCCAATAGTAAGAAAAGGATAATACCTTAGCTTAGAGAAGCCTTATCATGGTATTTTAGAAACTTGGTGTTAGAAAGAAAGTTGTAACCACTCCTATTTCAATTAGCCAAAAGCAAAAATAGGCTCGAACACTGTTTTGATATTTTCTGTAAGTACCAATAACACATCGGGCATCACACTAATAAATGCTAGATTCTTCATGCTAACATCTAAAAACTCATCAAAGAAGATTGAGCATCACCCTTAAGATGTTTAACCATTAGAAAAATTAACTATTATGTTTTTTGATATTTTATAGCTTAAAACTCTCTTTTATCATTTAAAAGTGCTCTCATTTTGTTCAAGCATTAATTCAATTATGACTAATTTGTTTAATGTTGGCATATTAAGCATTTTGGATCATATTAAACCTAGTTGTTGATTCAAAAAGGAAAAAAATTAGCTTAATCCATAAAGGCCTTGATAAGCAATTCAATATTCTCTTAGAAATGGCTCATAATCTTTATGGTTAATTTTAAGACACAATACTTATTCTTTCCTTATAAAACATGAAAAGTATCCCCAAGGATGAGGAGAGAATAATGAAAAAAAGAAAAGAAAAAAAAATAAATAAAAATGAAAGAGAAGGGTTTGAGCACAATTAATGAAAGTTAATCAAATTATGTCACATCCTAATTACTTGCTCACTTTTCTTGAAAGCTAAAAATCTAGAAAATTCTATTCATTTCAAACATCTTTATCTGATCTCTTTCTTAGTCATTACAAGAGATATGTACCCATTTTTCTTCAAGCCTAAAGCTTTTGAGAATTATTCTAAGCATTGAATGTTTTAAGTTTTCTCCAATTCTCATTCATTCAAAAATTCAAATATCATAAGTGGTCTTTGAAAATTTAGCTCATTAAGAAACCTTCAACCATTCTTTAGAAAGTCCAAAAGGAAAGACTCAAAATTTTAAAGCCTTAAACATTCTCTCTTCTATACCATGGTTATCCTTACTAATAATATTCCTTCTCAATTTAACATGCAATACATCCCTTTAGTTTAATTAATAAATAGTATGAGCCTAAGCAAAAGTTACAAAAATTGAAAGAAAATAGTTAGCTAAAAAATCTACAAATTGGCTAACAATAGGGATATTATCAATGCACTACTAGGAGGGATTAGAAAGAATAACTTTCCATTAAGCTTTAAGATACTTGAGGGTATGAAATTAGGCTAGCATCTATGGAAAGCTACCTATCATTGAAAAAAGGACCATGAACTTCAAACCTAAGCTTCATTAACCTAGGATTTGGTTTGAGTCATAGTAGGATAATTCAAGCTCAAGCTTTAATGTAAGCTATGAATATGAAAGTGATAAGAAAAGCATGGATAAGCTGAATATTTAAATTAACATGATAATCCTCACTAGGTCAAAAACCCCTTAGATGACCTAGGCAAAAATTAGAGAAATAGAGAGGAAATATTCAACCATATAGCTGGAAAATAATAGGAGTTTAATCCAAAATGATTAAATACCAAAATTAAACAAACTTAATTTAATTGTGTTAAATGTCTCTACATACATAAAATGTCTTCATAGTATTTAATTTCATTTTTTATTACTTCCCTTAAGCCTTATGATAAAGAGAAAAGTGCCCTTATTAGTACCTTAGTATTAGGAAAAAAAATGATATGGTTGGATTATGCTTAAACATTAGAACAACATGGGCACCACAAGCTAGCTTCTTTTTTTTGTCCTAATTAAAAAAAATGAGAAGCAAGAAGGAAACAGGGGCATCATTGTCTTAAACCAAACTAAGCAAAACTTAAAGCACACCCAGATCATTTAAAAATCATTTATATTACCCCAAAGCAGTCCCTCTTTAGTTAAAAAGCTCTCATAAATTACCCACTATTAAAGCCAATGACTATTTCTAATTCACACATACATTTGGAGGAATTAGGTATAAAAATACACATCAGCACATTCATCATTTATGCATATCCATTCATGCACTAGATATGCACATTCAATGCATTAGTTATAGGAATCATAAGACCCATGATGTGTGTTCATTTATTTATACACCAATAATGCATACACATGCATATGGATAAACATGTACATATATATGCATGGACACACACATATATGTAAATAAATGCATACAAAAGTCCACATACATAAATATGTATAAACATGCACAAACAATCATGCACGAGCATTATGCATACATATATATACATTCATCCATGGAATGTATATCACATAAATGAAGGATCCATGGTCATAGACATACATAAGCATCTACATTGTACATACATGCATATGTATAAACAAGTATAGACACTTGCACATGAGCATCTAGGTACAAGTTTGTACACTTACATATATATTAAATAAGAAATAAGCATGCATTTGGTTAATCACCTAAACCTACATTGATTATGTACACTTAAAAACCATTTACATGCATGCACACATACATGAGTAAGCACACATGAACTTACACAAACTCATACATGCATAAACATATACATGTGCATAATAAGATACATATGCATGGTCGTTAGACATGCTCTTCATACACTAAATTGTATATGATCCAAGAAAGTTAACTATATGAATAGCAAGATAACTATATACATAGCAAGATGCATAGCTTAATCATACTAGGGATAACTCTTTAATCGACGATCAATAGACTAAAGGCAAAGGTATATAGGACAAATTCATTATGACTTGAGGGCTCTAACTTTTACATGCTTACATATCCAAAAGGGCCTAGGATATAGCTTTTGACTTCACCAACAAAGCTAATGACATGATTTTGACTTCACTAATAAAGTACAAGGTATAGCCTTCAACCTTGAACATTCACCAAGCAATAGGAAAAATATCCACCCAAACCATTTATTATTGTAAAGGAACTTAAAATTATAACTAACCTATTTGTGCATATGTATCAGGGTAATATTTAACAGTAAAGACTTTTAGGGTTGAAAGATTAAGAAACATCCAAAGGCAAATCTGTAAAATATTGATCTCATCTTTGAAGATATGCACTCTTATAAAGGTTTTAGTGCGTGCAAATAGCTCCCGATATGGTAAGGCAAACAGGTTTGGAGTTTTAGCCATAAGAAGAAAAGAGAAAAGAAAAGGAAAATGAAATGAAAATTTGAAATCTCACCTATATATACCCCCAAAAGTCAAAATTGCCAAAATTGATACATAGGTCTAAAACAATAGCAATTGCAATACTATATAATAAGTTTCCTAAGAATCAGCTTCAATTGAGAGAATTTTGACAAAATTTAAAATGACTAAAATGTCCTTCAAATCCAAAAATATATTTCAAACAAACTATAAACATATGATCCCAATCCAACTCAATTTTAGAGATAAAAATGCTTAATTTGGGATATAGGATGCTCAGTCTGAAATTCATCATGAGGATGTTCAATCTAAAATTCAACACGAGGATGCTTAATCCAAAATTCTATAATGAGGATACTCAACTTGAAATTCAATATAAGGATGCTCGATCAAAAATTCAATGCAAGGGTGCTCAACTTGAAGTTTAGCATTGTTAGTTGTATGCCTTAGAGCTCATGTAATAGGGATTATTTATCATGTAACATGTGAATTTCATTTATTAATAAAAAGGCATTTTTTTATTACATATTATTTTTATAATACTTATAATTATTTGTTATGCCTTAAACCATGTCATAAAGTCCCTGGTATATAATCATAATGTAGAGGAAATCATGAAGTGTTTATGATGTGAGATTCTTATGGCATGCAAATGTGATAATACTAAAATTATAGCCAATCATAGTATTAACAAGAAGGGACATTGTTAAAGCAAATAGACCAGCATATATTATACTTTTTGGCTTAGTCAAGCAGTAGTTCTCACAAGTTGTAAGCATATCGATGCTTGAAGTCGAAATGTGGATGCTTGCTTATAAAGCAAGTTCATTAGAGACCTAAAATAAGATCTTCACATGGATACTTAATCTATGTTAGTGAAAGCATCTCATTATATCAGTGGTTCAAGTATCCTTAGACTTAAGACCATTAACTATCTTAAGTGTGGAGTGGTGTACTTTAACTCCAATGCTTTTACTTCAAATAAGAAGTACACATAGTTAGGAGGTTAGGTATATCATTAATTGCTTAAAGGTAAGGTAGTGATCGACAAAGGATTCACCACCTAAATTATAGTGGGTAGTTTATCTCATAATTCTAATATGTTATTTTTATTCAAGAAACTTTGGCCAAAGTAAAATGCAAGTGTGATTGAGATTCACAAGGGCATTTTGAGAATAAAGAAAAAAATATAAGAAGCAACATATTTAGGGATTAATTAGACATACTTAATTAAGCATTAGGTTAACACAATTCCATACTCAAACCTGAATGAGATAAAGGATGGTGAAAGGAGTTTATTGCATAGTAATTGTATATAAAAGGATTAAGTAAAACCATTTAACTTTTCAACACTTGGGTAGTCTTGATGCATGGCTAGATGCCTCTCATAAATTGTACATATAAGAATTATTAATTAGGAATTAATTATGATATAACGAGATTAAATCATAATAATCTTACTTAGAGTATGACTCTAATTCATTATGTATTGCTAATGTGACTCGAAAACCCATAAGATCACACACATAAAGAAATTGAGATAAGAGTCACATATATCAAATATTTAATGACATGAGCTTTCATTTAATATTAGAGAAATAAAAAAAGAAAAATAAAATTTGGTTTGGAGTCCAGGTTAGAAGTATTAAGCCTTAAAGGCCTAACAGAGAATTTTATTTTGATATGATTTTTGGTCATCCTTTTAAGAGTTAAAAGGCCATTAAATTAGATCTAAATTTGATTCTAATTAGGGCTTAAAAGGCCTTAAATGATTACCCAAAACTAAATGAAAATTCAATGCTCATAGGCTTAATGAATGGATTATGTGAATAATACAATGAGAGGCCCAAATGGTGGTTCAATCCAAGATTTAATAGGACGATGCTTAGTCCAAGATTCAACACAAGAATGCTTAACCTAAAATTTAAACATAGGGTTGCCTAACCTAAAGTTCAGTGTAAGGGTGCTCAACTCAAAGCTCAACATAAGAGTGCTCAACTCAAAGTTTAGACCGAGAGTGCTCAACTTGAAAGACCCTGACATAACAAGCTCAACCCATGTCAAAATATAGTATACGGATGCACAACTCAAGTTTAGTCAAAAATCCAAAAAGTCAATCTCTATCACGCCATTAACAAAAAATTTTAGTTAAGTATTTTCTCAATTTTATTCTCATTAATCTAATTACAAGCCTTTAATAAAATATACATCACATGAAAATGTTTTCACAAATTTTATTAAGGAAGGGGTAAACTATAAGCATTAACTTCTTAGTCCCTTAATTTTAAAATGACTAATGATGATAACTAAGGAAATAATTCAAATAAATTGACTTTTTGTGATGAAGAACACTTGAAAAGCGGTAATACTCTTTAAGGGGTAAAATGGTAATTTTACAACTAAAGTGAGAAACGAATTAAAGTGAGCTTAGAAGGGTTGAGACACATATTAGGACATAAAAATAGTCTATAAAGGAAAAGATGAGAGAGAAAACTAAGAATTAGAGCTAAATGGGTCCTATTCTAGGTTTGTCATGTTAAAACTACCAAGTAGACCTAGGAAACCACTGTGCAGTGGTTTCAACCTATTGCATGGCAGTTTCAACCCACCACGTAATAGTTTTTCTAAAACTCAATTACAAGAGTTCAAATTCAACTCTAACTCTACTTTTGAGTTTCTAGAACCATATTTTCTTACTCGGATCATATCATACATTTTCTAATTAGACTAAACATCATTATTAAAGTTGGAAATTGATTTAAACACCTTAGATTAAAGCCTATAAATAGGTATTTCCTCTCTACAATCATACACACTCAATATTAAAAACAAAGCTACAATATTCAAAAAAAAAGAGTTGCTTGAGAGCTTTTATTAGTTCTTTAGAGAGTTAACATTTAGAATTTATCAATTCATAACTTTATTGAGATTTTAAAGTTATTTATAGATATTTTGAGTGTATTAGATCCATCTAAAGAAAATGGCGATTTGAAAAGATTTTCTTGTAATAATAGTATTCTTTGTTTATAATTCTTTAGTTTGTTTAAAGCTTCAATATTGGTAAGTTTTAATGGCTAGAATCTGCATTATTCATCATGAAAATTATGCTTTTATTAGTTTAATATGATAGCTTCCATTTATAATCATGTTTTTCACAAAATATGATCAAACATATCAGTTATTTGAAACCCAATATCATAAATATGATTTTGATTTCTCTTCACATGATTTCATTTAGTGATAGTTGTCAAAATTGTGTTTTTAAATTGGTATCATGTTTGTCACATCTTATATAAGTGATGGTGCAATTGCATAAGAAGTATAACACATATTAGAGTAATTACATTGATGAAAACTTAAAATTTTGAATTATGACGAATTTCTTATGTAATTTTATTGCAATTATATCATTTTTGTATATGATGTGAATTTTAATTCTTAGGAATATTGCATTGCATTAGAAAATGATGGTTTTATTGAGTAATACAAGGAATGCATATAGATTACTAGGCGTATGATTAATATTGCCACCATGAACTTAGTTCTTTAAAGATCAATGATTTGGTTTCTATCTTAGGTTAAAGCAATTATGCCAATCACATTGATTCTCAGTCTTCATCAACTGGTGACTTTTAACTCCTGTCGTGAGCTATTCTGCTCATAATATTAAAATGGCATGAATAGGATATAGATCCCGAACCATTTTTGGGTAAAGATTAGTGGTTTTTTCTAGGTGCAAAATCAAGTAGCGGGCCTATAAACCCCTCATCCTTTACATAAGCCTATAAATATTTTGAGAATATTGACATGGTGTTCTCTTTGAGTGTCTTTTTAATTATATTTATTTTTTCAATTTAGAAAATTTCATAAATTTTTAATATAATATTTATTTAATTGATGTATTGAAATTTTCTTAATTTTTTGCATTTTCCATAATTGCCT
This sequence comes from Hura crepitans, assembly GCA_948208565.1. Lineage (NCBI taxonomy): Eukaryota > Viridiplantae > Streptophyta > Magnoliopsida > Malpighiales > Euphorbiaceae > Hura > Hura crepitans. Next base: position 3,894 of record CANXYI010819594.1, on the reverse strand, counting down.
TTCTCAATTTGATGGATGATAACTTCCTAAGTTATTGCCATTTCTTTAATTGTTTCTCTCTTCCTAAACTAGTTTCATACGTTAATATTAGTAATACATGTACTCAAAATTTCTCTTTGGCTTTCATATTTATTTTATAAAAACTTTCCTTTTTATTTCAATTTTTTCATATGTTATTGCAAGATATTTTATTTATAATTGTTGTATAATTAAATTTTTTTTACACATTACTTTATTCAGTTAGTGGACTTTTTTTTAATTCAGTTTGTGAGCTTTTTTGTAACAGTTTATGCATGCATATAAAGTTCATCACTCTTGATCTTAGGTAGCATAATTTAGCTAGAATTTTTATGGTATTTTATACTTTTTTCTTTTTATTTTTCAATTATTCCCTTTTCCCTAATTTGAATTAAGGGAATTTTAGGATTTATATTAGGTTTAATTTGAAAATAATAAATAATGTTAGTATCCATTTTAGGGGTTTAATCGAAGGAGTTATATGTTAGAGTTTTGTTTATAAGTATCCTTATTAATTACTTACATTAATATCATCTTTTCATTTTCCTATAAATTTTCCTTTTTTATCTTTTAGATTCTTTTGCTTTTCTTTTTTTTCCCTTATTTAACCTTATGTAATCCCCTATAAGACCAAAAGTAGAATAAGATTTTTAATGTAGTTAAGACTATTAGTAAGATGAACTAATATAAATACTCATGGAATTAGCTAATTGAAACTTAAGGTAAAGAGTTTATTAGAACTAGACATGTTGATAGATAAATTTATAGTGATGAAATCCACACACAAAAAAAGTTTAGATGGATTCCATATGACATATTCATATAAACTTCTCCACTCTAGTATAATAAGTGTGTAATAAGTATTGATTTACTGCAACTATAATTAGTTATTTGAATTTTTCTATTTAAGCATGTTTTCAACAATCTTTTGTGTATTTGTTTTCAATAATACTACATTTATTATAATTTTAGGAGTTCTAACTTTTAAATCTTATAATAACTTCAATTCGCTATTATATTTTGTATGAATTTCAAGCATATGACTAGTTTTCTTATTGAGATAGTCTTCCTTATATAGAAGTTTTAGATAGTAAATTTGTAAATTTAGAACAATGGACAAGGCCTTAAGTTCACTGGTTGAGGTGGAAAGCCTGAGTTTTTACATGCCTCTTATTTATATTTGCTTGTTGGGCTATAAATTTTTAGGCCTTCTAACTAGTTGAGGTGGAAAGTTTGAGCCTTCATGTACCTATTATCATTTGGAAAAGATTTCTACTGTTGTGATGGGCAAAATAAGTTACCTTTGGTTCTTCACATTCTAAATGAATTTTTTAAGTATTTTTTAGAAGAAACAATTTTTTTTGTCTATCTTGCCTTTATAACACAAGAAAAGAAAGAAAAGTAATTTGAAAATAGTAATACTATGAATAGTAAAATTTTTCATGATTATTTCTTTAGATTTAGAAGATTGTAGATGCCATAATAGTACCTTCATTATTATTCCCTATATCAATTATAGTTTCATTTTCTAAAGATGAAGGAGTTATTAAAGAGGCTTCTTTGATTAGAGTATTTGGCCATGATTCCTAAATATTCTTCAGAAGTTTTAGTCACATTAAGTCAAGTCGATGCAAATGATCTTTGGCTAAGAAGGTTGCAATCTATGGGTTAGGCTTTAACATTCCTTGGCTTGTTCATCATTTTTACACTATTGGATTTTAATGCTTGTTAAAACTATCCACTTATCCCACCATTTTATTTTAATCTTAGAATAAGGGTAAGCGTAGTAGCTTTTTTGGTTGAAAATCAAATTACTAGATAAGAACTCATAAAAGTTGAAATTATACAAAGAACAAGTGGAAAATTAAAAACTTTAATTATTTGTCTTTAGGCTTGTAATTCTATTGAAAAAATTGGAATCTTTTTTAGAGTTTAAGAGTTAATATTTATGGAATTGGACATTTATATTCCTACCACTAGATAAACTAATAAGGGCATTTAGAGACATCAAAAGGTTTATATTTTAGCCATAGGAATAACTAAGAGTTACTACCATATAAATTTTAAAGGAAAAAGGGCATTCAATAAAGTCAGTTGATAATCTCGATAGGAAAAGGTATAAGAATAGGTGTAGGTGGTTTTGAATTCAATTTTGAGGGATTCAAGATAAATTTCCATTTAAGACTTCTTTGGAGCTTAAGATCCAAAGAAACGTGTATTCCCTCTTTTTGAATAAGACTAACCAACTCACCATAAGTTAATTAGTTATATGAAATTAGATCTCCTAAGACTTCTTTAATATGATTTTAACCTTTTCACCTAAAAGGTTACAAGTTTAGTAAGAAATTTCTCTTTCCAAATAGGTTGGTTAGAGTTTTCCTTTGGTTAGGAAAGTATTTTTATAATGTTAGAAGTCACTTGGCTTTTTACACCTCAAATTGGATAGAAGTTTAGCATTTTTGTCTTTTAAATGGAAAGGATCACCTACAAAATGTAACAGAATATTAAGTATTAAGGTACTTACTGCATCTTAGTAGGTAGAGCTTATCTTATCATATTGGGGTATTCTATCCTCTGTCATTTAGAGTGCATCAAGAATTTCTTTGTATTGTTGAGGACTGAGATAGTACTCCCACCTTTCTTTTGATTGTCCTAAGAATCCTGCTTTCAAGATCTCAGTAATAGTGTTGCTAGAAACTCCTAATTAGGTTTTATAGGCATTTTCTCCCTTGGTCATTTGTTAGAGAAGACCAAGAATATTGTATTCAGATATACCACTTATGTTTTATTCATAGCTGAAGCATTGAATTTAGACTGATTAAGAATGCTTTACCTATTTTTTAGCCTTATTTCTAAAGCAGTTGTAATTTGAAAAGGTCAGGTATCTTACCATGTGAGTTTGTTCAATTTAGGTGGCTATAATTGAAAATTATTTAAATTTAGGTTAGAGCTTGAAGCAGAATCTTTTTTTAACATGTTGACTCCATTTGCAAATTGTTATGATGAGTCTTAAGCTACTGTTAGTGTAAAAGTTAAGTTATCATTTGTAATGCATAGTTGTTCTCTAAGAGCTTGCACAAATTCAAGCTTATTTCCTTTAATTTGAATTTGACTAGATTTATAATCTTGGAATGATTTAAATATTAATTTCCATTTGATTTAGGTTTGATACTACTTTAGTCGAGGAAATAAAGCTCTTTTGACATTTCTAGCATAAAAAGTTGGTTTTTATGGCATTGACATGAGTATTGATATAATTAGATTGCTTCACTAGATTTTTGAGGTTGACTATGTAATACCCATAATTTTTTGAGTCATAAATAGTACTTCTCGAATAATGAATAGTATTTCCTAATACCCAAGTCACACCAATGTTACTGAATGGAAGTATTAATTATAACATAATTATGGGTGAAATTTGGAATGAAATTAAAGTCATTTAAAGGGTTAAAAATTTCATGTAAAGTTTTTACATCGATGTTCAGTGAATAATAAACTAGTTAAAGCTGAATGATTCTATATTTTAAAAGTGCTTAAAATAATTCAAAAATAGCATGACTTTATGCTTAAAAATTCTAACCAAACTAGTGGCACTAGATTTTTAATTTTTTGACATCGGGAAGTAATTTAATGAAATTAATTAAAGACGTAAAGATTTAATTTAAATAGGTCAGCTCAAAATTAAATTATAATTTTCTTAGAATATTTAAAACACCTATTTTCTTAATTATTGGCATAAAGAAGGAATTTAAATGACATATTAAATACATAAAATGAATTTTTAAGGAGAATTAAGGCTAGAATTAATAATACCCTTTAGATGTGCCATATGTCTCATATCTATCCACTCCCTAACACATATATAAAAAGCATTTT
>CANXYI010819466.1:0-19751 GCA_948208565.1 Hura crepitans | reverse complement strand
TATCTTCACGAATTGCAAAATCAATATAAATACAACAAGAAGCTGCAGAATTGTGACTTCTCACACAAGTAAATTAGGTTAGCATTAAAAACAGCGGCCATAACTAAACAGAAATAATGGTTCTAAAGAATAAATGACTATCCAGCCATGGCATAAATAAGTTAAACAGCTTAATAAGTTGATAGTTCTTAACCTTAATACAACCATCTATATGTTATTGTCCAGCATTAGGGATTGGGTTACTAGGCGTTTTTATAGGGAAATCAAGTCCAAATAAATGAGTTTTTACCCTTGTTTCAGTTCCTAAACTTGCCTATGGTTGCTGGATAAATGCAACTCATTAAAGGGAATCACATAACTTGGAACTAATCGAAGAGCATGTTGCCTATCTCATGATTTTTCTGCTGGAAATTCTTGCTTATTTTATTGACTAAATTTAAAAATTCTCTTCTAACTAGGAAATAACAAATCCTATTTGAACTAGGAAAGTTATATTATATCCTAACGCAAATAGAATACTTCTGTTGCGTATAAGAGGAAGCAGGGTAGATCTGCAAATATCACTCCTTAGTGATTTGATAAGTCCAAAAGAATAGTTAGTTGTTTCTTTCAATAGTGGTTTGATAACATGCAAACTGGCATGTTAGCACAGCTCAGCAGCAGCTATATGTAACGGTTTACCCATTTGGGGACCATTATCTGAGAAATGAAATATTAACCTTCTCTCTCTATCTCTCTCCATCTCTCCCTCTCTGTTTCTCTCTTCTCTGAACTCTCTTCTTCTTTTGCTCTAACTCTAATTCTCTCCTCAACTCTCTTTCAAGTTTGCTCTGTCAATCATCAGTTAGGAATAATCTTAACAACCCGTATCAGAGCCAGGTTCAATTCTACCGGGTCACCATGAGCAAACCTCCTATCGCCCGAAAAACAGAGGATCTTCTTTGGAGGATTTTCCAGCTGCCATTGATGACTCGGAGGAACAGCTCCGTTCTCCTCACTCCAAGTTCAATGAGCAGTTTCAAACCCGATTCATTGTTTGGAATCTAAGCTCTTCAGGATCTTCAGCTAGAGCATCCACAGCACATCAAATATATTCTTCAGGAGCAATCTTCCCTCTGTTCTGAGCAATGTAATTCTCCGCTCATATATGGGGAAATGCAACAGGAGAATCAACATTTGGTGGCTTATTTAGCTCACTTGATACAGGCCAGTCAACTTCTGCCCACAACTACAGAAACATGTTCTGCCAATAAACTTAAAGGAGGTAAAACCTTAGAACTTAAAGGGTTAGAGGAAATTTCTACCCTTAGGATGATGTCTGTCAAGGCACTTAACAAAATGATTAATAGTGGATGGAGGGGCATCACCTCAAAACTTTTTTTATTACAAGTTTCTCCTGCAACTACCTCCACAGCAGTCCCAAAGGTTAAAGACCATACCCATGCCCCACCTCTGCAATCTCGTCTCCAAATATCACCGTATATTTCAGCCTCCTTCCAACTTCCTCCACCAAGGGTTCATAACAATGCAATTCCTTTGAAGCTAACATTGAACCAGTAAATGTGAGACCTGATAGGTACTCTCATAATCAAAAAATGAAATTGAGAAGCTTGTTCAAGAGATGTTTTCCTCTAATATAATTCAGCGTAGTACAAGTCCTTTTGCTTCCCCAGTATTACTAGTTAAGAAAAAAAGATGGGTCATGGAGATTTTTTGGGGATTTTAGAGAGCTTAATAAGCATACAATCAAGGACAAATTTCCAATCCCAATTGTTGAGGATTTACTTGATGAATACATAGGGTTTTTATTTTTACTAAGATAGATTTACGTTCTGGTTATCATCAGAGCAGGAGGAGGGCTGAAGATATACAGAAAACAGCTTTTGGCTTGACCGATGCCCCTGTTTCATTCAAGCCCTTATGAATTCTGGGTTCCAGCCTTATTTGAGGAAGTTTGTGCTTGTTTTTTTTGATGATATCCTCATTTACAGTTCCTCTTTTGGACCAGCATTTACTTCATTTAGACTTGGTCCTTTCCTTGTTAAGTCAACACACTCCATTTGCCAAGGAGTCTAAATGTGAGTTTGGGAAACCTTCTGTGCAATTTTTGGGTTGCATCATTTCTGCTAATAGAGTTTCTACTGGCCCTAGCAAGAGAGAGGCTATGCTCTCCTGGCCTGTTCCTATCAATCTTAAGGGATTGTGGGGTTTTTTAGGACTCAATGGATATTATAGAAAGAAAATAGCTGGTTATGCAGTCATTTCTAAGCTTCTAACTGAATTACTCAAGAAGGATAAATTCACCTGGAATGCAGAGGCACAACATGCCTTCACCCATCTTAAAAACCTTATGGTTAAAGCCCCTGTACTTGCCTTACCCAACTTTAATGAACCCTTTCTATTGGAATGTGATGCCAGTAACACTTGATTGGGAGCTGTTCTTATGCAGCAAGGGAAACCTATAGCATTTCTTTCCAAACCTCTAGTCCTCAACACCAACAGGCTTCTGCCTATGAAAGGGAACTTATGGCCATTGTTTTGGTTGTATCCAAAAGGAGATATTACTTAGAATACAAACCTTTTGTTATAAAAACTGATCATGAGAGTATTAAGTATCAAAGGCTTCATAATCAGATTTAACACAAGGACATTTCTAAGCTTTTGGGCTTAGAATATATTATCCAATATAAGAAAGAGGCTAATAATAGGGTGGCTGATGCCCTTTCGAGGCAATTTGAGGATTCACACACCTCTTCTCTGTTTACCATTTCTACAATTCAACCTGTTTGCATTAAAGAGGTTATAGACTCATATTCTACAGATTCCATGGCCAACACCCCCCTTCTTGCCCTTGCCCTAAACCCACACTCTCATCCAAACCACTCTTTGACTGGGGGTATAATAAAATATAAACGCCGAATTTATATTCGCCCTGCTACTACTCTTAGACAGCAGCTGATATCCGTCTATCTTGACTCTCCATTGGTGGTCACTTAGGAATCAGAGGCACCCTATCCAGATTGCAAGAGACATTTTACTAGCCAAGCATGCATAAATCTGTTATCACTTGGGTTTTACAATGTGATGTTTGTAGTAGGTGCAAGGGGGAAAATGTAGCCACTCCTGGTTTGCTCTAACCCGCACCTATTCCAACTCAAGCTTAGCAAGATATCAGTATGGATTTCATTGAAAAATTGACCAGGTCAGATGGGGCTGATACTATTGTGGTTGTAGTTGACATATTCACTAAAATGGCCCACTTTATTCCCTTATCTCACCCATTCACTGCTGCTACAGTAGCTCAGTGTTAGGAATATTCCTAACAAAGAGAAAATAGATTGATTGGATAGAAAAAAAAAAGTACAGAAGACTTAGGGAGAGAAAAGAGGAGGAAGAAGAGGACAAGGGAGAGATTTAGAGAGAGAAAAAGCACCAGAGAGAATAGGAGAGAGAAGAATAATTTCTCAATATGATTCGTAATTGTGCTCCCCTCGGGGACGTTATACGATATAGGTACAATTACAGCTTAGTGAGCTGTACAACAGACAAGAGCATGTAATGCTTACTGACCTCTAACAAACCAGCTGGCACAGCTGGTTTACAATCATGAAATATATTCAGCTAGTAACAGAAATAACTACTTAATTCTTAGGCCTACGAGTATACTTAACAAGAGCAGCCCCTCCCCTCCCCTCCCTTCCCCTCTTCCTTCTTCCCCCATGAGAACATTCTTGTCCCCAAGAATGGAAAAAAAATAAGGAAATTGTTATTGAACATAGCGGAGATTTTCCCAAGTAGAATCAAGTGACGGAATATCTTTCCATTTGATGAGAACTTGAATGCAAGTATCCCTAACTAGAATAGTTCTGGAATTCAGAATTTTCTCTGCAACAATCTGAAATTCATCATTGACTAGAGGGGGAAGTAGTGGGCTGACTGTATAACCATCTCCAACCTTCTTCAAATAAGGAGACATGAAAAACAGGGTGCAGGTTGCAATCTGGTGGCAGTTGTAACTTATAAGCCACGTTCCCAATCCTTTCTAAGATTAGGAAAAGGTCCAAAAATACCTAGCTGTAAGCTTGATGGACTTCCGAATAGCCAAGTTTAGCTGCCCATAAGGTTGGATCTTTAGATACACTTCATCCCTAATCTGAAATTCTGTGTCTGATCGTTGCTTATTTGCTGATTGCTTCATTTTATTCTTAGCAGTGGCTAGTTGTTCTTTCAGGTATGAGTTCATGGCTTCTCTTTTATGAAGATAGTCCTCAACAACTGCTACCGTAGTTGGAAGGGAATTAAGGCTGGGTAGTGGATGTTGGTAGCTATAGATAGCCTGGAAGGGGCTCATTTTGATAGAGGAATGGAAGCTGGTATTGTACTAGTACTCTGCCAGACTTAGCCATTTGAACCAGGACTTAGGTATATGGAATGCCATTTAGGTTTATGGAATGCAATACAACTCAAGTAGGATTCTAAGCACCTATTAAGCCTTTCACTTTGACCATCAGTCTAGGGGTGATAGGCAGTATTGAAATGGAGGTGAGTGCCTAGGAGTTTCATGAGTTCTTTCCAGAACCCACTTGTAAAAATCTTGTCCCTGTCCGATACTATAGTGTTGGGCGTTCCATGAAGTTTGAAAACTTGATTGAGGAAGGTATGGACCACATCTGAGGTGTTGTAAGAGTGTGAAAGGGGTAGGAAATGGGCCATTTTTGAGAACCTATCTACCACTACTAGAATGGTATCGAACCCCTCAAACTTAGGCAGCCTTTCTATAAAATCCATTTTAAGGTCTTGCCAAATCTGGTTAGGGGTTGGAGTGGTTGGAGTAATCTAGGTGTAGCCACTGATTCAGACTTACATTGCTGACACATATCACATTGAGAGACCCAGTTTATAACATGTTTGTGCATCCCACGCTAATAAAAAGTGCTTTGTAGCCTTGTGAGAGTACCCCTGATCCTAGAATGACCTCCAGTAGGTGAGTTATGGCAAACTGAAAGTAGTAGTTGTCTCATTGAAATGGAGGAACCAATATACAGCCTGCCCTTGTACCAAATGAGTCTATCAGTAATTGAATAATTAGGAAGAGAAATGGGATTGATGAATAACTGTTCAATTAATTTTTGGCCCGCAATATCTGTCAAGTAGGAGTGGAGAACCTCTTGGACCCAAGTGGGGGTAATAGCTAAAGTAGACACCACATGTAGTGAACCTGGTATTTCAAATTTTCTAGGAAGGCATCTGCCACCCCTGTTATCCACTCCACGTTTATACTGAATGCTGTAGTCTAAACCCAATAACTTGCTGATTCCCTTCATCTGAACGCAGTTGAGCAAATGTTGCTCCAAAAGATGCTTAATACTTTCATGATCTGTTTTGATAATGAAATGAGAGTGGTCCAAATAATGCCTCCAAGTGGTAACAACATGTATGAACTAGTAACTCCCATTCATATGCTGAAAGCTGCTATCATTGAGGGCTTAAGGGTTTAGAAACGTAGGAAATAGGTCTGTCTTGTAGAAGTAAAACAGCACCAATACCCGAATTGCTGGCATCACACTGAATATAGAATGGTTGATGGAAATTAGTTAAACCACGATTGAAGTCATGAGGCTTCTGAGGTAGTCAAAGGCATGTTGGGCAGTGGAGGACCAATGAAATTGGTCTTTTTTGAGCAAGTCGTTCAATGGCTTAGTTATCAACCCATAGCCTTTAATGAATTTTTGGTAATACCAGTTAACCCAGAACGTGTAATGCTTACTGACCTCTAACAAACCAGCTGGCATAGCTGGATTACAATCATGAAATATATTCATCTAGTAACAGAAATAACTACTTAATTCTTAGGCCTATAAGTATACTCAACACTCATGTGTTCTTCGATAACATTTTTAAACTTCATGGGATGCCTACCAGTATCGTTTAAGATTGGGATAAAATTTTACTGGCCATTTCTGGCAGGAGTTGATGAAGCTTTCGAGTACCAAACTTCTTTTTAGCTCAACCTACCATCCTCAAACAGATGGGCAAACTGAAAGGTTAAATAGATGCTTATAAACCTATCTTAGATGCACGTCTTTTCAAAAACCTAAGCTTGGCTGAATTCTGGTTTAACAGTTATTATCATCCTGCCATCAAGATGACCCCATTCAAGCTAACTTTGGGTTCCCTCCGCCCCCCTCTCTACTTGCCTTACCTACTGATCCTACAACTGTGACTAGTGTGGAGACTTTTATATGAGTGAGCAGCTATAAGCACCTACTTAAAAGATCAATTAGCAGCCTCTAAGAATAGGATGAAGCAATATGCAAATAAGGTTCATTCTAAAAGGGTTTTCTCTATTGGTGACTTGGTTTATTTAAAACTTCAACCTTATAGGCAATCATCTCTTATAGTCAATAGATCTTTTAAGCTTTCCGCCAAATATTACAAGCCCCATCAGATTATTGAGAAGATTGGACCCGTGGCTTACAAGTTACAACTTCCCCCAAATAGTAAAATTCATCTAGTCTTCCATGACCCCTTGTTGAAGAAGAAGATAGAAAACAACAACACTCTTGTTTCTGATCTTCCACCATTATTGGATGGTGATTTTGTTTTGGAACCTAAGGTCTTGAACACTAGGACGTCCTAAAGGGAGACACTCATACTCCTCAACTATTGATCAAATGGGCTAACCTTCCTTCTGTTGAAGCTACTTGGGAGGACAACTGCACCATTCAACAACAATTCCCTACTTTCCACTATTCTTGGGGACAAGAAAGTGCGAGAGAGAGAGAGAAATGAGGGGGAGGGGGTGTGGGGGGTTGGGGTTATTGTTACATATAAGAGGAAGAAGAGTAGATCTGTAAATATTACTCCTTAGTGGTTTGATAAGTCCAAAGGAATAGTTAGTTATTTATTTCATTAGCTACTCTGTTATAGTAGAATGAGCTATTGCACATGCAACCTAGCATGTTAGCGCAGCTTAGCAGCAGCTATATGTAATAGTTTACCCATTTGGGGACCATTATCTAAGAAATGAAATATTAACCTTCTCTCTCTATCTCTCTCCATCTCTCGCTCTCTGGACTCTCTTCTTCTTCTGCTCTAATTCTAATACTCTTTTAAGTTTGCTCAGTCAATCATCAGCTAGGAATAATCCTAACAACTTCCTAAACCTCATTCCTAGCCATAACATTATCCTCCCCTCCAAATTAGAGCTTGACCTGTGGGTGCATGCGCGCGCGCTTGTGTGTGTGTGTGTGTGAAGATAAGCAACTTGCAACCTGTCCCAATTCTTCATGAGTTGTTCGGTCAACATTATAGTCTGCCATTTCGATCCAAAACAATTTTTTACATTGACGTCCGACACAAAACTGTCACAATTATAACACAGCCCCTTTGTCCGCCAATCAGCCATTTGAGCCCACATCAACTTCATGACAATCAGAGAAGAAACACTGCATTGCTGGAAAGTAGTTGCCGAATCTCCTGGGGTAGATGTCATCTTTAGCACCTTGCAACTAGTCTTGAAGCATACTCATGTTTTGCTATGCTTGATGCTTTTCAATATTTCCTAGGAAATTGCTGCTAGTACTCCTCTATTGATCGGTTTGAAGCTTAATCAATTCACCTAGAGGGTTACTACACATCATTTGTCCAAATCTCTAAGGGTACAATGTTCTTTGAATGCTGCCAATGCCAGAACCATACACCCCAGTTCAATTCTATGACACCAATACTGCACCTCTACCACCAAGTGGAAAGCAGCTAGTGCTGCTAGCCCCACTTTATTATATTCTTCAGTGCAATAGTGAGAAGAATTTTTCACATTGTTGCAGCCATATTAACAGGTCATAAAATCCATCATTGATTGGAAAATCCAATTTTGTATACCTTAGCACCACAGCATCGCCTGTTGGCCAATTAGGTCAAAATTCTGCTCGGTTAGGCATATTTCCATGACTATTACTGCTACCTATTCCCACATCAGGGTCTTCTCCTGGAATGTCGTTAGACCCATGATTGAGTGCTTGAAACATTCGTTGCATCTGTGCCATAATCCAAGATTCAGACTATGCTACTTGTGCTGCCATTCGCTTCTCATACCAAGTTGTTATGGTCCTGTGTAAAGGATCAAGTCATGGGGCCATTTATAGGAAAATTAGGTCGAAATAATGGGTTTTTACCCTTGTTTTGGTTCCTAGACTTGTCTATGGTTGCTGCTTGAAGGGAATTGCACATCTTTCGTGATTTTTCTACTGGAAAGTCTTACTTATTTTATTGATTAAATTTAGCCTTTTTAAATAGAGGTTACAAGCCTAAAAATTCTCAAAATAGGAAATAAAAACACTATTTTAACTAGGAAAATATTTATTATATCTTAACAAAGAATCCTACAACAAATACACTACTTCCTAAACCTAAACCTTATTCCCAGAACTTAAACACTATACCTAGATGTTTATATGTTTTTCCAACATACTGTGCGCTGGATCTCAAGTTAGAGCTGGTCTTACACCTTTTAATTAAAGGAAACAAAGAAAGATTTATAACACAGTTCATTTTGCAGCACATACCGGCAAAAAAGAAGAGAGGCAAACCATGCTTCCCTACTAAATTTTGAATCTCATGTCCAAAGCAAGGGAACATTTAGGCTACAAAGACCATATTACAAGGACCACAAGTCATAAGCTGGGTTCCAGAATTCAACTGAACCTCATTTCAAATTAATTGGGATATGTTACATAGCTCCCTTTCATTCATATGTTCCATTGAGGGGGGATTCCATGTAAGAACAGTGAACCATTTTAACCACATCAACTGGCATGATGGTCTGCTTGCTGTTTGAACCCACATGCTCTTTCATACTGTTAGATTAAAATTCGAGTTTCAGACACAGCCAAAACGTTTCAAACAGCCATCCACTATCCTTAATTGGTGCTACTTCCAGTTCCCAATTCATTTCATCTATCATTTCCATGCGCCTACCCAAAATTCTCATTTGAATTACTCATTTGATAGACTTCCTAGCTTTTGTAACAAAACATTAGTACCATAAATATAGCCCCACTAATCACTATACTACTTACTCTACAATGTAGCAGGTACCATGCACACATAACATTCCAGTACCAGCCCATTTCAACCACCTATCTTGCTTGTATATATAATATCTTCCTCTGAATTCTACTTTGTTTTTCCAAATCAGACATAATAATATCAAAAATGATCACGTTAAAGCAGCTCCACTCCTAATCTGTCATCATCCACTAGAGTGCAAATGTCACAGAACTTGCGGTTTATACAAATTCCTAAAATTATCTTTAACCCAAAATCTACAAATGCTAGCGCATTCCATTACTTAGTTTAACTTCAAGATTATAAAAAATTTTGATCAGATAAAAAGAGAAGTAGATAACCACAAAAAGCTAAATAAAAAGAGAAATAGATAACTGCAAGAAGCTTCCATTTCTACAGCCCCTGTTAGAAATGGCAAGTAAACTAAGAAAAGGCTTCTGGGATCATATAAGATCAAAGTTTAGAAAAAGGTCATTTATCAATCAAACAAAAGGTACTCACATGTATCCACCCAAGGGGAAACAGAGAGCGCTTATCTTGAACTTCAAATATTTCCTCTTCATTTGTGGTCTGGCACTGGTTAGAAAGAATAAAAAAAGAAAAAAAATCACATAATTATAATTAAAAAATAAATACAAAATGTTATCAATGCATAGTGAAACTGCCATACCGAATCTGATGTAGATTCCTGCTTTGGGATGATTAAAGCTGTAACATAGAACTTTCTGTTTTTCTACAACAAGTGGAGACTAATTGAGACCAGTATTATTCATGGTGAAGACAAAGAATGGTAATTCAGGTGGTAAAAACTTACAAGTGAACCAGCTAGTACACCACAAGTTTCTAAATTCCTGTCAGTATTTGACTTTGCCAGCTTCATGAAATTCTCCATCATTGTGGTTGACTGCAAAGAAAAACTATTGTCAGATCAGACAACCAAAAACAACATATGCTCGCTCCTCTCATTTCTTTCCACATCCAGTACTCCAACTTTTTTAATAGGGCAGTAGATTCATAACCTTAGAAACTTGCAGGATGACATGACTGACATGACCTTCCCATGACACATTTATTTTACTTAGTCAACAGCATTAGTTGTAAAATTTGTTTGTAGAGTCAGATTGACAAACCAAAATGGAGATATAAAAGGACACTCAAAAATGCAATTGATACAAATAATAAAGGAGATGGAGAATGATCAACACAACACCAGGAATCTTCAGAATCCTAAGAGCAAAACTCACAAAAACTTCAATAAAAGCAAAAATGTCAACAAAAAGATAGTTGAGTTGCTTACAATGTGCAGTTGCAGGGGAGATTCAGAATGAACCAAATCATCAGGTGAGGAAATGTCCATCATATGTTCTGCTTCAGGACTTACAGCAGACAATGGAGGTATCAAATCTTGCACTTCTGCAAGTACAGCCGGAGGAGAAGGCTGTCTAATCAGATCTGTTTGAACAGGGGTTTCCATTGTTTCAAAGGAAATCATGGAACATGGATCATCAGCACAGCTCCTCTTAGTATCTGCACTCTCTGCAAGAACTGATTCTAAACTTGAGGTTGCAGTTACTGAGCCATCACTGTTCGATTTTATTGTATGTCCATTTTCTGCAGACTGCTGCAGGTTATGAAGTTCTGAATTGCTGGAGTCATCTTTCACTGTAACCCCATTTTCTGTATGTTGTAGCAAGCTGTTTTCACATGCAGAATCACAGATAAAATTGAATTTGAACCCAGAATTTTCAGGAAAAGAAAGGATTAAAACCAAATAGAAAGTATCATGGAATGATAAATCCTATGAAGGCGAAATTACATAATGCCTTCAACAAAATGTCTTTTAATAAATCTCCCAGAATGACTTAATATTCTAAACAGCAGCAAATAAGTCTACTTCCATAACGTAGAGATGAGTCTTACAAAGGAAGCTCGACTGGAGTGAGGTCGATGTTGCTGGGATATGAGACCTACATTCCCATGACATGGGTCAGCACAAGTTTTGCATGCAGGTCCACATAAAAACCAATCTAAAAAAGAAGAAAAAACATGGATAAGACCATACTCTTATATCACTTCTAGGTGGCTGCCACTGCCCATAAAGCCCATTTGGACCCAATATAGAATGCCTAGAGAGAGTCTCCTCCTTTGGACAGACGAAGTTTATGGACCTGCATGAAGCAAATAGAGCTGTGAAGATAGTCCAGAGAACACAAGAAATAAAAATCTGGTTATACAGACACATGCACATGTAGTCAAATTAGTGAATCAACTCCAATCAAAGAAGTTAAGGATAATAAATCTCTCTTCAATTCATGCCCTTATGTTAAACCAGGTCATTTCTTCTGTCACCTTAATGTTCACAGAAACACCTGATTCCAACTTCCTCATAGGCTGAGCTTTGATGGCTCAACCAAATTCCACTATGGTTTTAAAATGAAAATTGGACAACGGTAGAGATCTTCAACTACAACAACAACCAAAAACAAAAACAACAAATAACAGTAATAATAGTAGTAGCAGTATTAGTAGCGGATCCATACAAGAAAACTCTAATCAAACTCCATAAAGTAAAACACATTAAAGTTATCATATTGTGTACAATTAAAGTAATTAAAAGAATGTGCATATATAATTGAGCACCTAAATGCAGACATGACAAATAATAATAATAATAATAATAGTGATTTTGTATAACCAAATTCAAAATCAAAATTTAAAAAGCAAAACACATTAAAGTATCATATTGCAGAAAAGAAAAGTAACTAAAAGAATATGCATATATATGAGCACCTAAATGCAGACATATGAACTTGCACATATAACTCAAGCGTCTGCTCGTCTATACATACAACCTTCACAATTAGTAGTATTTAGTCTAAGTTTACTCTGAAATAGAATGATAATAGGCATAAAACAATCTGCCAATTTCAGTCGGAAATAGTGGTATTAGTAATAGTTTCAAATTGTCTTGAGAACGTTACCTTACTTCTTTTGATAAAGTTATTTCGAAAACTAGAAACGAATTCAATTAATTTGTAGTTAATATATACATCTGTGTCTGTGCGTCTGTGCACGCGCTTAAAATTTAATAAATTCAGATAGAAACTTCCTACCTAGTTGGCATAATAATATGTAGAAATCAAAAGACTCTTAATGAAACATTATATTAGAAAAAGAAGGCATAATTGATGGCAATTGATTAAAAGCAATTAGAAAATAAAATAGAATAAAATACACAATATAACATTAAAAAGGGATCGCAAAAAAGGCTTAAAATGCTTAAAATAACCATAAGAAATGAAGGTAATAGCTGTCATTATCTATGAAGACAAGCGAGTTTATTGCAAATGAAGAACACAGGATCTAAGGACAATGGCATTATTGACCAATTCTTGGGGAGAGTCGAAATGCCCAAAGGAGGGAGGGGGGAGAGACACAGAGAGGGAGAAAGAGAGATTGACTCATTGAGTCCTTCACTAGTTAAAAGGATGGATTAAGGCACACTAGTACAATGAAGCAGTAACTTAAAAGGTTCAGAATTAATATGAGAACCCCATCAACTCTGATGTGCACTAGCACCAGAACTGTGTGTTAATATTATCAAGTATAAGATCAATTTACTTGAAAATTGTGCAACAAATTACTGAAAGTTCCCTTAGGATGCGTCCACCATTTAATATCTCAACAGAACTGCACTTAAGAGTGTAGAAGGTGCATACATTAAGGGTGGGTGTGAAAGCAGAGCTTAAAATGGCTTTAGACCATTAGAAATCAAGTGTATCATTCTCTTGCTTCCTTTAGTTTTACTTTTTCTAGAGAGGAAAATAGTAAATGGATTCATTCACCTTCAAGCCCAGCCTAGTTGTATTACCATTTCGCTACAAGTAGGAAAGAATTTTAAGAAGTACAAAAATGTCTTTTGGATAAGCAAGAGAACATAAATTGTTCCAAAGCACATGTTATATGGAAAGATGGTGGTAGCATAGTTAGAGTACAAAAGGAAATATCTTCCATTTGGAGACATAAATCAAATTATTGAAAAGCTTACACTCTTTGCAATTGCTCTTCTAGACGTCTAGTATGTGAGAACTGCTGAGTTCTTGAACCCTGATACACAAGTTGTTGCCCTGCTGGTCTCACTGCCTGCCAGAGAAAGTATAGTTAAGTACACAAATTTTGCCTACATAAAGCAGGGGAGAGAAACAGCTAAAATTGTAAGCACAATATGAAAAAGCAATAGAAGAGAATTCCTACCTATCCAAAGTTTATAAGAAAACAAATTGCTTTTAGGAATATCTAGTAAATACCTAATAGAATGAAGAGCTAACTGTACCTTCATCATACCATAACCAGTTGAAGTTTTCTTTTTGACAGGAGGCCACTCTAATGAATCATTTTGATGTCCATAGCCCCACCCATTCACTTGATGTGTATGTTTCCTGTTTAATTCACTAATCTTTTGCTGCACTCCTGGCTTCAAGTCCTCCAACTCAGTCAAAGCATTTAATAATTTCTACAGAAAAAAAAATTCATATCAACCTGAACCCCGAACAATGAAGATGAAATAAATTTAACCGCGGAAAAAAAAAAACTGAGGAAATTGGAAGAGACCATATACCTTTTTTAGATAAACCTTTTTGTTTTGTGCAGATGCTCTGTAGTCTCGATGACATGGTATTGTTTCCGATACCAAGCTAAGGCAAAAAAGTGGAATAATAAACAAGAATGTAAGTTTTTATATCACTATTTTCAAAGGAGACAAAAAAAAAAAATAGAGCAAGACATCATTTTACATCAAAATGAATTTCCCGCCCTCTTCAAATTATTCATCACTCTTATTCTCACCTTGAAAACCTCAGCAGCATAATATACAAATCAATGACATTTTTCTCTTCTCGAAAGATATCAGCCTGCACTGAAACAAATGCAGTAACATAAAAGCACGCAAAGAAGTACTTAGGTCAAGGTTAAGGGCACACCATAAATCATAGACAACCAAAAAGAAGCATAACAGTCAACTAAAGCCATAAAACAAAAAAATGCCTGTTTCTTTGTCATGCATAGGAAGAGTAAAGCAAAATTAATATGCAGTGAAAGCAAGCACTTTGCTAATAATCATATTAGAGGCATTTAAACATGAAAGCAGCAGCAGAAAATAACTTTTCTTTACATATCAATAACAGGTAATGTCAAAAGATAGGAATAGTTTATCTTTTAACTTTGTCTTCAGATTGCATTAATTCTATGAGATTAAACACAGACCTAGGATGGTCTCCAAAATTTTCAAAATAACGTTACAAGGAATACTAAGAATGTTCGACTACATGTATAAAGAATCAATCTTTATAAAGAACATATGCTTTGCTCTAAACTAGAAGATATCAAATAATTTAAACAACTTTTGCTGCACATTAGATCCCATTGTTCATAAGCAGGATTTCTCAGCACCGCATGCAGAAAGATGGAGAACCTAGAACCAGCAAAGATACTACTTTAGGAGAGCAGAATTCCTCACATATCAATTAACACCAACAACGAATTCCACTGCAGTCACTAATCAACAACAGTAACCATTTCTCTCCAATATCTAAGTCAAATTGCTACATTGTATACAAAATCAACACATGAAGTTGACTCACATTTGCAATATTTTAAAAAGGCCAGGAGTGAGGCCCTTAATTCAGATAGATTAAGGTTTCTCACTACCTATTCAATCGACCATTATATCCCATTTCAAATTCCAAATTGGAAGTATCAAATTGGAAAGAAAAAGGGGAAAATTCAAAGTCAATTTAGATTTAGATAAACTGTTACAAGAATTTGGAAAACAAAAAAAAAGTAAATCCATTCTAACGTTGTAATTGCCTCGCATAGACATTTCTGCATATCAGAAGTAACTACATATTAACTCATAAAGTCGTATTGCTTATCCTAGCTTTATGCAGTGTTTAATCTAAAGAGAATTTTATGCAATTCTAAAAATTTTTTAAAACTTTCATTAAATCAATCAGGCACTGGAGATTTCATGTCACCCTCATTTCACTAGGAAAATAAAATACTAGCAAGGGAAGAGCAAAAAAAAAAACAGCTCTAGGAGCATTAGGCATTTATAATTTGCCTATAAAAAATATCTATCTTAATAAATTCACCACACGAATAGCTAATTAGATGAATATACAATTTAGCACAGCTCAAATCAATTCTACGTAATAATTTCAGCTGCCAAAACCTAAATTATGAATTTCAAAAAAAGACAATTGACAAATGCAACAAATTTAGGCACGATAAAAAGTTCTAGACTACTGAAAAAATGATCATTAATATAACCAAATTCCCTAACACGGAGTTCCATTTTAAAGAATTAATCCCCTCAACCCTTATTAATCAAATCAAACAATAAACGGATAAATAGAATGAGCAGGACCTGTTTGAGAATATTATCAGCGATCCGGTAATAGTACCGGAGAGAAATCCGACTATCAACATCCACTTTTCGAGCACTAGCAGCGATATTAATTCTACCGGGAGTAGAAGACCTCATACTCTCTTTTCCCAGAAATTAATGAGTCCTTTCTCTCTGTTTCTATCAATTTTCCCTGACGCCAAATAGAAATTGATATTCCAGTATTGGATCGGTGACTCCGTGGCGGCGGCCGGAGTTCAAATGAAGGTCGTCGCGGTCAGTGGTTGCTCGAGGCTAGCGAGCAGAGACAGAAGACGATAGAAACAAAGAGGTCATTTTGCTGGGCTCACAAGGGTAAATATGTAATTAAATACACGCATAAATCGCTATTTAATGGATTGGAATATGGGCCTAAAACATGCCTTTCCGAGTCGGCGCGTTTTCCCATCTTTGTTGTAGGAATGCACTACTTAAATACGAGTATCCACCCTATCCATCAATAATTTTATTGAGTACCCATAGTTGTTGTATTAATTTTAATTGTTTAATTAATTTTTTCATATTAATTTTTAACTAACTATTAAAATCGTTAAAATTTTTAACATATAAATATAATATAATAAAATTATACAAATTATAAAATTATTTTTAAATGTCTGAAAATGCTTCAAAATAAAATTATAAATTAAATATAATATTTAAAATAAAAAATAAAAAGAAAAATAAAAATAAAATTGATGTAATTAATTTCATGAATTAGATATATTAAACATGAAAATAATAATCATATGTGTATTATACATCTATCAAAGTATATATAATTAATTTAAAAAGATAATTTCATTATTTATTTATTAAAAATGTGCATTACAATATTTTAGAGAATAATGTATCATGATATTTATAAAATAAAATATTTTTTAAATATGAAAATATAAAATATAAAATTTATATAAATTAATTAACCACTGATTAATAGTTATCTGTCAATTTATAAAAATAAAAACTGTATATCATAAATAAATGTTCAGTTAATCGAAAGAGCAGTTCGATTTTAAATCGATTAATTAAAAAATTGATTAACCATAAACAGTTTAAATTCATTGATTTTTATTTTAAAAATGTAATAGTGCAAAAATATGAAAATGCACTAGAATGTACCCTTACACCTTGTATAGATAAATAGCAGTGTTGTTTCATAATGTATACTTATGTTTGGAAATATGGTACAGTATATTATAGTTAAATAATCTATTTTTGTTTGGTTTGATGGTATGGCATGGTTTAAAGATAAATAAAAAGAGTAAAATCCACTTACACACATAAAATCATATAAAATAAAATAAAAATCAACGACTAAATTCCAAAATGACCAATTTTAACTAAAATTTCTTTAAATGCGTATTAAATTATTATTCATTAATTTAAAATGGATGAAATTATAATAAAATAGATATAAAAAATTCATAATATAATCACAAAATAAAAATAGACATACAAAATTATATAATACTATCCATAAAATAAAATAGTTCATTAGAATTTAAATCCATACAGTTCATAATTTAAATAAAAAATAGTCCTAACATTAAATAATCATACAATCCATTATGGGGGAAGTTCTTAATATATTAATATTAGTGTTGCCCTTAATTACCACCAAATACCGCGTCATCTAAAACTCCTTGCGTCACTCAGGTGGAAAATTTAGGAAACCATCCAACATTTCATCGAAAAAGAGCCACATGTGCTTTTGTTTCCTTAGCTTGTGCGACCAAACTGCTTACGTGTTGTCTTTAGAATTTATTCTCATCGTCCATCTAAAATAAAATAGAAATGTAATATTAACCATCACTGATATTTTGCAATTGCACCTCTTAAAATATTATAATCCATACGTACGAAATAATTTGTAGAAGATAAAGAAGAATTGTAGAACAGAAAAAAGTTCATAATCTATTGATATAGATGATAAATATATAATATCTTAGGTGTATTAAACATACACAGCTCTTTATAAATAGGCACTTTGTTGGAGTAGTTATTTATTTAATTAATTGTCAATAATTGCTCTATTAAATACTGTTAATTAAGAATTTTACTTTATTCAAATGTTGTTGTTTTAAATAAATTAAAATAAATAAATGTTTATGAGAAAATAATCAATTATGTAAAATGAATAAAAACAACTAGCTGTTTATGAGAAAAAAATCAATTGTGTAAAATGAAATAAAACAATTAGCTATTTATGAGTAAATTATTAACTATATCAATTTTACTAAAAATAACAAGCTGTTTATCAATAAACTAAAAAGTAAGTATATATTGTTCTCATTTCTAACCAAACCAATTTAGAGGAAGGAGAATATGAATTTTCAAGATGAAGGTTTCCGCAATGATAATAGCTCAAGGGGCTGAAATTTTGGAATTTCAGGCGAGGTTCCATTCAAACTAATTCAATTTTGTGAATTTGTTATTTTAAGAACTAATTAAGCATAAAAACATATTCGCAAGAATTGAGAGGAATTAATTGAAAATAGAACCTAATTTTTGAGAAATCTTTTCTATTTCATGCAACTAGTTAAAACAGAGTTAGGTGAAATCTGCAATAAATCATTAAATACCAAAACAAAATCTGAAACATTTCACATATTTGCTTGAATTAACAATGACGAAGGTCATCCAAGTAATCCATCCAATGCATTATTAGTAAAGAGTAACCTCATAATGCATGAAATGGTAGCAATGTAAGATATATATAATATATATAAAATTAAAACTTTGACCCATTTCAACAAAAAAAAAAAAAAATCACTAACCTTATTGAAGGCAGTTGAACGAACTTCTTTGGTCAAACAAAATGCGGAGACAGCAAATTTGGTTTTTTTTGGAGGAGTTAAAAATATATGGGTTTATTAAAGGGTATAATAGGAATATTAATATTTAATAATAGATATTTTTAAAATAAATTTTTACTAACCTATGGTACCTCATCAATTTCATGTGTTAAAATTTTGACAAAAAATGAAGGTTTTTAAATCATAAGTTTACCCTATCCTATAAAAATGAAATAGAAGTCTTCCCAAACATGACATATTATTTGTACCATAGCATATATAACGCTTACCTACGAAACAAACAAAGGGTTAGGTAAGAATGACTACTTTTTATAAAACTATTGACGTGAATTCGTGCAATTTTTTTAATGAATTTTTTTTTTATAAATATATGTTTTTTTTTCGAATTTTATGTATGCAAGTATTTTTATAAATTTTTCCTCAATTTTTATAAATGTTTACATTATAGTGAAGTTTATTGTTTCAATTTTTTCTCATTTGCTAACTTATTAAATAAAAAATATAAATAATAAATAATTTTTTTTATTTTTTCAATTTAATATAATAAAGTCTAAAATTCATTGTTTGACAGTTTTTTATTCTATTAATACTCTAATAATAGCTATTATTATTTATCGATATCTCAAGATTGTATTTATTTTTATCCATTTTAACCATTAGTTTCTTCTCTCTTAGATATTTTTTTAGAGAGTTGTAGTAATTCATTAAAAAAATAATAATATTTAATTATATGTTCAATTTTTATATATATAAATAATTTTTCAAAATTTTGTATAAATTGAAAATTTTAAGTTATTATGCATATTTGGAAGTTGCATCTTAAGTTTTCAATTACTCATAGCATATTAAAATTTGAGGACAAAATGCAAATATATATTAGAAGTGGGAAAAGAAAATGAAAAAATAAGTTTAATTATTTGTTTTTTTTATAATATGAGATGAGGAATAAGAGAAAATCTATAACCTTATTTTACATGTCATTTCAATTATTGAATTTCAATTATAATTTTTAATCTATGTACATTCCCTTTAATTTTAAAGACCTTATAAAACTAGAATAAATAATGAATTAATAGTTATAAAACATATAAGAAATAACATAAAAATTGAAATATGTTTTTCTGATTTTAAGTGGTACTTCCATTAAAAAGAGCATTATGGCTCTCATTATTTGCTATAAAAAGAGCTCCGTACAAAAAATTTGTGGCCAAAGATATAGATGTTAGGATCTTAACTTTAAGATATAATTTTTTCTTATTCTACATGTAATTAAAGAAGAGGTGAAAACTGAAATTCTCTAAAATAATACGGAGTAGTGTACTAAATATTTTAGTATATAGTATAAATAATAAAATATTTTTAATAAAGATGGAAAAAAAACTACAAAATGACATTAGTCTTTCAAAGTGTTGAGTAAAGCT
>CANXYI010819442.1:0-10345 GCA_948208565.1 Hura crepitans | reverse complement strand
TTTAAGATGGTGAAACTAAAAACAATGGTTTTTAGCATATGAGATGCGACAACTTAAGAAATGGATAGGTTAACCAGTTAACTAGGGGATATAGTAGCTACTAGGGCACTTTGGTGCTTAGAAGGTCCAAGGGTACACTTGTAGTTTATCCATGGACCTATATGATTTGATTTTCAAATCAAGTAAATGTAGCTACTAGTAAAGGTTCCAATGGGGCACTACATAACACATTACGGGTGTAGTCACATAAGTTAGGTTAGACACTGCACTATGCTGGTGCAACAGCCATTAGGTCCAAAATGTGGACCACTACACAATATATGATCCTATTATCCATAGGATTGTAGTACATATCATGGGCAGTAATTGATTGAATGAAAAAGAAAGAAATGGACCAATAATCATGCTATGCATGAAATGTGATAAAATGGCCAAATAGTTAACATAAAATGTAAATTTGACTTAATAAGAATGCATATTGAATATGTGCTATGATATTCATAGGCATGAATGAGCTATGGTTATAATGCATTGTTTATTTTATATGTGATTCCATTACTGCATATAATGCTTATTATGAATGTATGCATGTCTATAAGAATGAATGACATGAATGTCTATCAATGAATGTATAAAGTGTTTTAAATGGCATTAATAACACCTATTATTTCAATTTCATCACTAAGAATTATGCTTAGTGTGTCATGTGTTTTATGATGTGTAGGTATAAAGACAAGTGATAAGACAGCCTTAAGATATCAAGATAACTGACTTAAAGGCTTATCTATTTTGGTAAAGCTTTTGTCATTAGAAGTGATGTATAGGAGCACTCAATGGATATGCAATATGGGTTGGGTTAATTTGTATTTATTTTTAAATCTTTGTAACTAAGACTTTTATTTCAGATTATTTGATGCTTAGACCATTTTAAATTTGTATATTGCATGATTGACTGGTATGATATCTGTTCTTAAGGTTGAGATATTATACTACGTATTGAGTGTTGTTGAAGTGATTAGAAGGATCATATATTGTTAAAGAATGAAGGCATGGATTATAGAAGTGCTTTTATTCATACAGGTAGACATGGAAAAAAAATTGGGATAGTGCCCAGTATAACCATTATGCTGTAGGATTTTCAGCACGAGGATTCCTAATTTTTCATATGCAACACTTTTTGAAAAAGATATTTGAAAACCCATAATTTTAATATATTATCTTTTATAAAGAATGTTAAATAACAAATAATCAGGTAGATGAGTTTGATATCTCGATATGCATGCATACCTTATTTAGGCTCGACAATCGATAGACATTCAGACTAGGTAAAGGGTGTCACAGGATGTCATGATTGTGCAATAACTCTTTAAGCTATGTGTGTTGGATATAAGCTGATGTTAAAGTTGGTTAGCCTAATATGTCATATTATACATGAACTTATGTTGAATAATGAGAATGGCTATGTGTATGTGTAAAGCATGATGAGGCCGAATGGTCCTCTAAGTGTCCTTGATGTGATTTAAAGGCAATTATGTCATATTTATATGTATGGTAATAAGCTTATAAAGCTAAGCATTATAACAATGATAATAAGGTATGATGAAAGGTCATATAGGAAAGAATGATGTTTCTTGATTAAGCCATATAATGTTAATTACAATTGAGTCATGCACTCTAATTATGACACATATATATATATATATATATGAGATGAGATTTGTCATGGGAGCTCAAAAGATGATGACAATATGTTATTTATGTAAATATGGTTGAAGCATGAGACATGTTTATGTTAAGATGTTATTCTTAAGTACACATAAAGAAGTGTATGTATACTTATGATGTGATGATGGCCTAAGGTAATATTTCTTATGAGTGGAAATGTTTTGAGCTTAAATTATGGAATATGTGCTTATTATATGTATGTATGCTTTAAAACACAACTAAAAATGAGAAATTATATTTTTCCCTATTTGGTCATTTGTTGACCAAACAACTTTTAAAATCTAATTTAAAACATTTTAAAATGGTAAAACATAAATGAATATGGTGAGTATCCCATACTAGTAAACAACCTAGATTGGATAGGTTGACCGGTCAACCAAGGGTTTAGCAGCTGCTAGGGTACTTCTCTACATAATGTCATAACCTACAGGGCCTATGTTGATTTTTATGACCTATAGGTCTTATGATGAGATTTTTGGACTTTTATAGTCCTGATGACTTTTAAGTCCGGATTGCTGGACTCTTATAGTCTTAATGACCTTTATGCTTGGGTTACTAGACTTTCATATTCTTAATGACCTTCGGGTCCGGATTTATGGGCTTTCATTATCCTGATGGCCTCAATGGCCCAGGTGTCCCCGTTATCTAGTATAGCTATTTGTTTTCTTAAGTATGGGTATAAAAGGTTTAATAATTGATATTCAACATAATTGTTGGATGTTTTGCTTATGATGATGTGTATACTTTATGAAGTTTGAGACATACACATATATCTTATTTTTAAGATTACATTCTATTTACATATAACTACATATTTCTTTGCCATTAATATATATGTATGAGCGTGGATGTGTGTGCATATAATTGAGCTCTTATTTTAGTATATGGTAAGAAGGCATGATATATATATATATATATATATATATATATATATATATATATATATATCTGTGTGTGTGTGTGTGTGTGTGCATGTACGGGTATGTTAAGTTAACTTATTAGAAGATGAGTAATGCGAGGTATTGTGCATGTGATATTATATGAACAAAGTTCAATAGATAATTGTAATTGATAGTACAAGTAATTCTTTATATAGAATGTTATTTGAATTAAGTTAAATGTTGATCGCTATGTATAATGTAAGCTTTATGTAAGTCATATTATAGTGGATACACCACTAAGCTACAAAGCTTAGCACATCATTTATTTGCAATGTGCAGGTTTTTGGATAGCTTGAAACAAAGAACCTCTATGTTACAGAGATCATCGATTTATTAGCAGATGATGTTGTTTATATAGTTTTGTATGCTATATGTAGAAAGAACAAGAAAACATTGTATAAGCAATCATATGTATACTGATGTATAGATTATAGGCCTATAATGTATTAAAAGTTTATGTGAACTTGTAATACGTATATCTATAAGGATATATTATTGATAGGTATTGATATATGATGATCAGCAAGCTATCATGTGTGTACGGATTTGGTATGTTTATGTGATGGATATTGATCTTCATGTATATTTATGGTTGAGATGATATTGAGTTTAGATGGTTAGATGGACCAAAATGATGAAGAGATATGATTAAAGATGATAGAAGTGCTATTTTATGCAGGTTATTATTTGGGTTAGTGTCCTCGAACAGCCGTTATGCTGTTGAATTTTCAACACAATAGTCCTAAATAATAAACCATAGATGAGATTTTTGTTAAGTCAAGTTTTGATTAGTTTCTATAATAAGTTACATAATAAGAAAAGGTTTCAAGTTGTATGAATCTTAAGTAAGATGTTTAAATAGAGTGAGTTAGATTTTGGTTATGCATCGCTCTTTATTTAGGTCCAACGATTCGATCAAGTAAAGGGTGTCACACTTTCCAACCAATTTAGAGGGGCTAAGGTGTTAGGCTAAAAGATGACTTTTCTTGTGTAGTATTTAGTGATTATTTGGTAAAATAAATGTGTAAAAATGGTGGAGAAAGGGAATAACAAAATTTAGATAGGGAAAGGGGAAGAGAGACATATATAGGCTGGAAACAAATGAATATTTAATTATTATTTACATTTTTACATGGTGAGTGGCTAGTTGAGATTAAAAGATAGCATTTAGACATGGATGGCTAGAGTAAATCTATGTGTATTTGTCTTTTAATATCTTTTAATTATTTTCCATGTCAATAATTATGGTTTACACTTGGATGGCTAGGATTTATCATGCCACTATTTAGTTTAATGGCTAAAAATGCTCCCATACAAATATTCTACCATTTTTCCTTAAATATGTATATCTAATTGAATTTATTTTGCTAATTTTTTTTAAAAGCTCTCATGTTTAGAAAATTCCAACAATGTAATTTTTGGATTCCTTGGAATTTTTGACAATTAGGATATGCCACTTAGAATTTTTTAAGCACATTTCTGAATTTTCCATTCAATTTTGATTGGTTTACTATTCATATTACATAGTAATCTAAATTTTGTTCTTGATTTTTAACCCCTTATATGACCTTAAAAGCTACTCAAAATTTATCGCAATGTATCTCATAATTGATACTAATTTTTGGTTGGCTTAACTCTATTTGGCTCGAAAATACTATTCACAGCCCAATTGTCACTATTCACCGTAGCCTACTCTCGAACTTTGTTTTCCTTGCATTTTCTCATCATTACCATGCAACAAGTTACTTCCTCATTACTCCCATAGGTCTCTCTCATCTTTCTAGACATAAATAGTAAAATTCCATTTTACCTTTGGCTTTTCAACATAATTACCATTTTGCCTTTTAGTTGATTTTAGCTCCAGTGTTCACACTAACCGACTTTACTAGATCTATATGTCCATTTCACTCCCCACTTTTTCTTTAATTATTGTTCTAACCTTATGAAAAAAGGGATCTAAAGTTGGGGCACAATAATGAGTGTCATGTTTATCATTATGCATGATGCAGTTAGATGTGACATCACAAATATAAGCAAAATTATTCATTTCATTTACTTGAAAAATTCGTACATTATCATCAAACATATAGGAACAAATAAAATATCAATAAAATCTTTTAGTGAGGACATTTTTGCTTCTTCAACCTTCACTTTCCACCTTTCTTGGCAACTTATTAATGATGTTGTTAGGATTTCTTCCTTGTGTTCTATTTCTAGTTCCACCAAATTCACCATTACCTCTTAATCCCAAAAATCTAAATTGTCTTAACTTCCCTAGATAACTAGTCAAAAGTATCACTAAAGATTTCAAAATCGGGTACCACTTTTCAATCTATGACTAAAGGCTTAGATTCTCTATAATATCTAATATTTCTTGAGGCATGGATAAATCTTTCCTCTAAAGGGGGATATTTCTCTCCTTCTTCTTCAGCTCGGTGGACTCTACTATATATCCTAAACCTCTATGATCTTTCTATCCTTATTGTTAGATAATAGTCTCCATCCCTTGAGAATTGCTTCCCAAGCCTGTACTAGATAGATAATTTATCTTCTTTAATATATTAATTGAATCATCCTCTACAACATCCGAAAAGATTCTGTCTATATGGAAGCCATTGAAGGGTTGATTTGGAATCTACAACATAAACACTTGATTTTTCCTAGCAACTCGAATGGTTACCGTCCCCCTATTATATGTGATCTTTATCATCTGATGTAGTGTTTAAGGTACTCTTTCTAGCTTATGGAACTAAGGCCTTCCTAAAAGAAAAAGGAAGTTAGTTGGGATATCGAGCACTACAAATTCAACTTCTTCCACAATGATTCCTCTTTTGATCTTTAGCTTAAAAGTGCCATAAGCTTGTCTCTTTGTATTGTAATAGGCTATAATGGTGAGTTTTGATTGTCTGATCATTGAATCATTAATTCCATACATTGCTACAAGTTTTAGTGGGTAAACATTGATTAAAGAACCATTGTCAACCATTACATAAGCCATATGCTTTCCGTTACCTTAGCTTTTATGTACAAGGGACAATTCTAATGGCATTCTTCTAGTGGTAAGCCTATATAAAAAAGTTTAGGATATATTTCCTTTCTTCTTTGATTATCTCTATTAACTATGATAAGGAAATGGTTGTTGAAATAGCCATGACACACAATTCCTCTACTACCTTCTAATAATGTGATGGGGACTATCATAGGAGATCCCAAACTAAAATCTATACATGAGTCTTTTTCAATTGTTCCATTAAAGGGTCATCTTCTTTTACTGTAGAAGGTGTGGTTTCTTCCTCTATTTTAGGTACCACTCAATTACTCTAAGTTGCTGCTTTATTCTCTTCATCTCCTTTTACCAGCTCCTATTTGGCATTTGAATTTACTTATAGATCTCTAACTTTACTCTCTTTATCTTTATAATCTATCACCTAAATATTAGCAACATTCATAGCTTTTAAACTCTCATTTCTCCTCTTTACTGTTAAATACTCATTTCCATATAAATCTTGGAGCATATATCATTCTAAAAGCATTTAATTTACCATATAAATTGGTAAAGAAACATTTAAATAAAACCCTTAACTCTAGATCAGGGATATGCTTGGGGTTAATCAAGTCTTGAACGCAATCTCTCAAAGTATGGCATTAGTCTATATCATGTCTAGTATGCTGGTGGAAATGGCAATAAAGATTAGTTCTATGTTTAGGCTATCCTTGGCTTTTAATCAGCCTCATTGGTAATGATTGAAGTTTCCTTTCTTTCTAAAAATGCTTTAAGCACCAGGATAAAGTCTTACCCAAGTTTGAGTAATAGCTAGCTATAGTTGCTGATACCTTAACCATCTTTCCCATTCCTTCACTATTATTATTTCATCTATACCTAGTGTTCAGAGTTCTCCTATTGAAATTACTAGCATTTTTCTTTACTTCTATATGCTCTTCTTTTAGATCATTTGTGATATCCTTGAGGGGTTCCCAATCTTTGAT
The DNA here is from genome assembly GCA_948208565.1 of Hura crepitans. Classification (NCBI taxonomy): domain Eukaryota; kingdom Viridiplantae; phylum Streptophyta; class Magnoliopsida; order Malpighiales; family Euphorbiaceae; genus Hura; species Hura crepitans. The sequence goes on along the minus strand of CANXYI010819442.1, from coordinate 3,692 downwards.
TCCCTTTGCCTTGAGCTTGTCTTTTAAATAGCTTTTTGCATTTCTAATAATCAACTTGATCTGATCCACTATGTCTAGTTTCTTTCTTATCTTTAGGACTCTTGCCCTCTATCTCATCAAGTACTTGAGGAAGGTCTTATTAGATTTTTGTTCTAATAATTCGAGTTATTTCATTGTAACCTCCATGTGGGTACTGTAGTCATATTGATTAATAAAAGCTTTAATTATCTTTTCCCAATCTTCCTTTACCATTTTTTCTAGTCTATAATACCAATCAATTGTTGTCCCCTATAGATTGAGGCTAAAGTAAGTTATCTTTTATTTAGTGCTTAACTCTATTCCATGCATGATAGTGGCATATTGCTTAACATATGCCCTGGGATCTGAAGTATTATTGAATTTATGTAACTCTAGCATCTTAAATTTGGTAAGTAGTAATTCTTTGGGTTCTAGGGTCAACTCATCAAGGTTTATTCCTTTACCTGTGTTAAGGAGTCTGGTCATGGCTTTTATCTTTTCTTTAAGCTTCTTCATGGCCATGTCTTCTACTTTGTGAATGGATAATTCTTTTTTTCCATTCACCTCCTCAAAATCCTTACAGTAGTCAAACCCTATGTTGAAATAAGTAGTAGCACCCTTAGCTTTTTCTCTAGAGCTGTTAGCGTCATTTCTCATACATATACCCCTAGAAGCAACTAGTTAAGAAAATAGAGTAATAAGCATAGTTTATGAGTTTTTGCAAATGGTGGTGTGGTAGGCACAACTCCAACTAATGCTTTGGCTAGCATAGAAATCATTTTCCTCTCAAACTCTTTGAAATTCTAATCAATGTCTTACATGATAGTAAAAGTGTTGTCACCCTATCTTGCCATTTCTAAGTTATTCGTAGAAGTAATTTCTTTTCTAATTATCCTACCATTTAGACCTCTAAACCAGTTAGCTTGAACATGATCTATGATAGCTATAAGACAATAAGGTTAGTTGTGATGTATGATAGGCATGAGAATGTATAAAGATGCAACAATAATAAATACATGCAATATTCTTTTAATGTTATATTCCTGCACATGAGGTCTATGTCATCTTCCCTAGGTAGACTTACCTATAGGACATCGGGGGTCTCATTAGGTTCAAATAGTAAACAATAAAAAGCTAAATATTATAACATTCATATTTAAAAGAACGCATGCAAAAGGTTTAGCCTATAACTGTTGGATATGTTTAACCAAACCAAAATGTAGAGTGTAGCCCATTCCAGTTAAAAAGGCCTAATGGGTTTAATAACATTTTAGGATGATTAAATCATATTTCACATGTATAAGCCCACATAGCATATGATGTAGTTTTATAGAAAGGCTTAGGGAAAGTTGTTATCGATCACTACATAGGTTTATGGTTAGGTCGCATAAGTCATGGTCATCTAAGCATAGTCCCTCCATAATAGGTCTATCTCATCATGAGCATATGATCGATTGGTTTACCATGTGAAATATCTAATAGGTATAAGTCTTGGATTTAATGTCATTTCTAACATCCCCTTAAATTGAGTGAAAATGGTTTTATGCTTCGAAATGGCATCAAAGGTAAAGAGGGATGCCTAACTTATTTTAAGGCTCTAGTGTGAAATGCAGTTTTGAAGAAAGATAATATAATGAATTCAAAACACTAATCCTATATTAATTTGAGGTATTTTTAGAGCATGGTCTTATAGTGTCCCTAGTGGACTCACCACTATTCGTGTCCCTTCCTTGATGGTGCTGGTAAAACTAAAATGACCAAAGACTCAACCTAAATCTCACCTCTAAAATCTCTAAAAAAATAAGGAGTTTTAGGGGATCTTAAGCCATTCCTATTCAATTTGTATAGAAAGTGTGAGTTGGGCAACACAAAGTAGGAGTTGCCACCCAATTAAAATTGGAAAATGCATTGTAAAGCCAAACTAAAAAATGGTTTAGAACTTTAATCTTATTTATACCTCAAGTTAAAGTAAAATTTTAGATTAAATTCATTATTTTATCCTTTTGCTCAAGCAAATTTTGGTATTGAAACACAACATTCAATCACATAAAGAAATAATAAAACATGCATATTGGCAAGCATGAAAGGAATATTTGAAATTAAAGGAAAACATACAATAAACCAAATCATTTATTTTCTTTGAGAACTTTAGTTCTTGCATATCAATTTTTGAAGATAAGTTTTATTACTGTGACTTTTATAAGAAAACATTTTCTATTTATTACAACATCATAGAAAAACATAAAGAGATAATTGTAACGCTTGAAAATCTTGGGATCGTGAATAGTGAATCTCGAGTCATGAATAGTGACTTTTAAGAAGTGATTAGATTTTCCTTAGTCATTAATAGAACATATTATAAATAGGTTGTGGATATAGTTTGACACAAAAATAAGAAAAATCGAATGCTAAATGATTGATAATAAGTGTCCTTCGAATAGTTCTTATCGAGGTGAATAGTTTTTCTCGAGACTTAAGCTACACTAATTGAACAAGATGAAAGCATTAATTAAGAAATAATTTAGGGTAAAGTTTGAGATGAAAAAAAGTTATTAGGATGGTTAAAAATAGAATTAAAGTTTTAACAGCAAGGTCTTATAAATAGTAACATAGTTAAAAGCTAAATCATAAAATATAGTGCTTATGCTCAAATGATCCCGAGGCTTAGATATCCTAAAAAGCATGATGAGAAAGGAATTAAGATTTTTTAAACATCAAATAGTATTTTATAAAAATCAAGTGAAGTTTAAAGTATCAGTTTTAAATGGATTTTTAAAGTTTTTGAGAATAGTTTGTTTGGGCCTTGAAGGTATCATTTTAAGTGATTTTATGGGACCTTAAAAGGTGTAAATTAAGGCCTTGAATTTGAGGGAACAATTTTAAAAAAGGCTTGAAAAATTTAAGCCATTGGATGATTAAAAGAATCAATCATGGCCCTTGGATTTTTAGGGGTTATAAGTGGTTAATTAGGGGATTTTATTTGGTCAAAAGAAGAATAGTTCTTCTTTGTCCTCACATCTCTATAACTGACACTATCCCTCTTTCACCCTTCTTTATTTCTTTCATTTCCCTCTATTTTAACCTATATTTAAGCATTTAACCCTAAAATCCAACACTTTAATGCTTCGTCATGGAGTTTTCTTCAAGAAAGAAAGGTTAGATTAGGAGATTTAGGGAGTTTTATGTTGATATAAATAGTAACCCATTTGATGCAGGTGGTTTTTTTCAAGCTTTGAAATTTTTCTTAGGTATATTTGTACCTTATTAAGAGTTTTATCAAGTTATTTAAATGATTGGAAGTATTTTTTAATTTTTATAAATTTTTAATTATGGTTGAGGTTTATGTTCAAAGAGAAAAAGAAAGGAACAAGGGGAAAAATGAAGATAAAGCTAATTGAGGTTTAAAAAGGCTTTCTAGGTGCCTTTGGCACAATTTGGTATGTGTATCTACTAATTTTTGCTTTGAAGACTGTTAATAAATATTAAAGTGTGTATATTTGCCTTAAAATAAATTAAATATGTGTGCAATAAATGTGTGAGGAATGTGTATATGGTTATTAATGTTTGATATGCTAGTTTAGGTTCATTAAAGGATGGCAATATAAAAATAATGAAATTTGTTGTTTGGAAACCTACGATGGTTGAAACTCCCTTAAGGGTAAAATAGTGAATTT
>CANXYI010819380.1:0-15803 GCA_948208565.1 Hura crepitans | reverse complement strand
CTAGGCTACTGCACTAGCCTTATCTAAAAATTAGTTAAACTAGCAGCTATAAAAATCCCTAAGTTGACCAGTCAATCCATCTAGTAGGTGTCTAACTAGTGGGCTATATAAACTTAATTCCTCTCCATTTGTTTATTGATTAAGTTCTTATAATATTATAAACTTAAAAATAGGTAGTTATTATTTTTATTGTACAGTTAGAATTTAACCCGTTCTAGTGTGGCCAATAACAGATTGTACTAGGTGAATTATCAAGAACATATATACAAGGTTTAGGTGCCAATAATCATTTTATATTATGTTGCACGTAATTTCATAAACATTTCACAAATTTAGATCAACTATTATTCAAGGAATTTATTAGGTTAGGTAATGGTCTCTTAGGACTGTTACGAGTCATTATGTCAAGTTTCAGCAACCCTTTTTAGGCTTATTCCTTAACCTTTTCCACATAGATTTCAACCTTACTTCCACAAAGTTCTTAAGCCCTAGGACACACAGTTGCTAGGCCATTTCTAATGCCAGACATAGGCATCAAAGTCATACCACATAACCACACAATAAAGCCTTAGTAGGCATATTATCTACTTATAATTCATATCCCTTAAGGCACATTTTATATGTGTATTATGATAATATCTCTAAGTCTTTCCATAACATACTTCAATTTTACTTCTAAACATCTTATTCATTTATATAGCGTACATCTGCAATACATGCCAAAACAACTAGTCACACTCACACACACATAACCACTTACCATAGGCACTAATCCTTGTTTGTGATTGCCAAATCTAGCAACTAACCAAGTCTATATACCAAAACTCTCAGCAAGCCATGACATATAATGACAAATCCATTTTTCATCAAATCCTACCTATTCTAAATGTCTAATTTCCTTTTCATAACTAAATAATTTTATTAGAACTTTAAAGAGCCAATACATAGCACTAGTTCACACACCTATAACACTTATTTCAAACCCCTTTAATAATCATATGACTTGAAGAAAATGCTAGAATTCATTTACCTCCCAAGTATACAACCTCAAACTTGCCAAATTCTAATTCCAGCCCTTTGATGAAAGCTTCTTTTCACTTTCTTCAAGTCTTTTCTTCCTTAATTCATCTCAAACACCAAACACTTTCTTACATATGTTAGGCACTTCAACCATCCATTTCCAATAAGGAAATCTAAAGAAAAACCTATGATAACTCACCTTGAAAGCTTGTTACCTTTGTTAGAAAGCTATTTGACCATTGCAGATTTGCTAATTTTTAATTTATTCTTGGAAGTTCCTTTTGCTATGATTCTTCTTCTAGATTTACCCTAACATTTGATAGTGAATTTTGGTGAAATTAGTTTGCTAAAACATATTCAAGAAGAAAGTAAAAATGGCTTATTTCTGCTAGGTGGTTTTAGTGGTTGGGCAGGAAGAAAGAAATTTTTTTCCTTTTATATGAGTGGATTTGCTACTTGTCAAGGCCATATGGACACATGGCATGGGCCCCTAGGCCAAATAACATGTTATGGGCAAGTCCCACGACCACCCGAACTACCTCAAAATGTCTCGATTTTTTGGCAAACTTTGAAAATTCACCAAAATTCACACTGACTTCAAAAAACTATATTGTTTTGTTTTAAAAATCATATTTTAATCCCTTCTACCAACTCATAAATTTTTTCTATGAAATTCCATTGATAGAGCAATTTTTAGACTACCTTGATTTGCACGCCAACCTTAAAAATTATGACAATTCACAAATGACCTTAGAATCTAAAAATTCTTCCACCAATGAACTTAATGGAATTTTAAGCCTTAGGGTCAGCTATTTTTGGGTCCGTCTGGGCATATCTTAAGTTATTCTTGCCCCAAAAATTATTGGTTTTTCTAAATTTTTAGATTCTACCTTTTTCATCAAATTAAAGGCCTTTAAAGTTTCATGACTAGTGTTAATGCCTCAATTTCCATGCAAGTGGCCCATTGCCCTAGGCACACCTCTCGGACACAGTGGCACTATTCATAGAGCCTTAGAATACGGGTGTTACATTTCTTCCCCTTTAAAGAAACTTTCATCCCCAAAATTACTTGGTGCAAATAAGTGAGGATACTTAAATTTCATCTGCTCTTCTAGCTCCTAGGTAGCTTCTTCTATATTATGGTATTTCCATAACACCTTGACCTATTGTATGGATTTATTCCTCAATTGCTTCATTTTATGTGCCAAAATCTGCACTGGTTCCTCCTTATAACTCAAATCCATTTGTACCTCAATATATATCATTAGAATCACATGTGTTGGATCTTATCTATACCTTTTGAGCATAGAAACATAAAAAACATCATGTATTTATCATAAATCAAGTGGTAGTGCCAGCCTAAATGCCAAAGGTCTAACCTATTCTATAATGTCATAAGGTTCTATGAATCGAGGACTTAATTTCTTCTTTTTCTCGAACCTCATCACTTTTCTCTATAGAGAAACCTTCAGGAACACTTTTTCCCCAATGGTATTCTCAATATCTCTACACTTCAGGTTAGTATATGATTTCTATCTATCTAGAGCTTTCTTCAGCCTTTCTTTAACTAACTTTACTTTTTCCTCCGCATCTCTAATCAAATCCACACTGGAGATCTTTCTCACTTTAGCTTCATCCCAGCACAAGGGGGTCCTGCATCATTGACCATACAATACCTCAAAAGGTGCCAGCCCTAAGCTAACCTGGTAACTATTATTATAGGCAAATACTACTGAGGATAAATATTGGTCTGAATTACCCTTAAGCTCCATAACATATCCCCATAGCATATCTTCAAGTATCTATATCACCCTTTCTAACTGTCCATCAGTCTAAGGATGAAAGGTTATGCAATAGGCTAGTCTGGTGCCTAAAGCTTCATACAACTTCTTCCAAAACTTGGAAGTGAAATGAGGATCTATGTTAGAAATAATAGTCAATGGCACACCATGCAATCTGCTTATCTCATCCACATATAGTTTGGCTAGCCTTTATAGGGAATAATCTATCTTGAAATCAATAAAATGAGCTATCTTTGTTAATTTATCAACTATTATCCATGCAGCATCACATTTACCTTTACTTAAAGGTAAACTCATCATAAAGTCCATGGTTTCTTTCTCCCATTTACGCTCTGTTATTGCTGTAAGATGTAGCAATCTAGAGGGAACCTAATGCTTAGCTTTCACATGCTAGCATGTTAAACACTTGGCAACATATTATACCATCTCTCCTTTCATAACAGTCTACCAATAATGGGACTTCAGGTATAAATACATTTGTGTGCTCTAAGGATGCATGGAATAAGGAGCCTCATGTGTTTCCCTGAGTATTTGCAACCTTAAGTCATCTATACTAGGTATAAACAACCTGTTCTAATATTGCAGATACCCATCCTCTATTAACTCAAACCCTATAGCCTTACCTTCTTTAGCTTTCCTTGCCATCTAAACTAGTTGGTTATCTTTCATCTAACTTTCTTTAACCTATTGTTTAAAGTTTGGCTTCACCGATAACTTAGTTAGTAAAACATCTTCTAAAGTGTATTGTAACTTGACATTCATAGCTTTCAAAGTCATCATAAACTTCCTACTTAAAGCATCTACCACCATATTAGCTTTCCCTGGGTGGTAATTAATCAGGCAGTCATAATCCTTGATCAGTTGCAACCATCTTCTCTACCTCAGGTTTAGCTCTTTCTGAGTAAAGAGATATTTCAAGCTCTTACGATCTATATATATGTGGCATTTCTCTCCGTACAAATAGGGCCTCCAAATCTTCAAAACAAACATAATGGCAGCTAGTTCCAGGTCATGGGTAAGGTAATTCATCTTATGTGGCTTCAACTATCTTGAAGCATAAGCCACTACCTTTCTCTCCTACATTAGTAAAAAACCCAAGCCATTTTACATTTGTATCACTATACACAATAAAGTCCTTACCCCATTCAAGTTTAATCAGGATAGGAGCCTCTGTCAGCATGTTCTTTAGTTGCTCAAAACTGGGTTAACACTTATCATCCCACTCAAATCACACATTCTTCCTAATAAGTCTAGTCAAAAGAGTGGCAATGTTGGAGAATCCTTCTACAAATCTCTTATAGTACCCAACTAACCCTAAAAAACTTCTCACCTCTAATACATTTCAAGGGGGTTCCCATTCTAGTACTATTATCACTTTATTGGGATTAACTTCGATTCCCTTAACTGAAACTATGTAGCCTAGAAAAGAAAATTCCTTAAGCCAAAACTCACACTGACTGAGCTTAGCATACAACTATCTCTCTCTCAAGGTCTATAACATAACCCTTAAATGTTGTTCATCCTCTTCCTAACTTTCAAAGTACACCAGGATGTCATCTATAAACACCACCATGAACTAATCTAGATAAGGCTAGAAACTCTATTTATGAGATCTATGAAAGCAATTGAGGCATTGGTGTGCGAAAATTGCTTCACCAAAAACTCATAATGCCCGTACTGGGTTCTGAAGGCAGTTTTAGGGATATTAACCTCCTTAATCTTCAACTGATGATATCTAGATCTTATATCAATTTTAGAAAATACTCATGCCCTAAGGTGATACACTAGGTTGGATAAAACCTTTATCTAGCAATTTTTGCAATGATACCTTCATTTCTTTTAACTCAGTGGGTGTAATTCTAGAAGGAGCAATAGAAATTAGAGTTGTATCAGGAAATAATTCAATTTCAAAATCTAGCTACCTCTAAGGTGGTAAACTTGGTAGCTCATTAGGTAATACATTAGGAAACTTAGAAAAAATTGGAATATGGGCTAAATCAGAATTAGAAGAATTTAGGTCAATAGCATAGGTCAAATATGCCTCACAACCCTTCTAAAAAAGTCTTTGTGCCTTAGTAACGGAGATAAGATTGTTCATAAGGCTTCTCCTACCATCCACTATCATTGGCTGTCCCCCTATAGACTAGAGGGTCAACTTCTTATGTCTACAATCAATCATGGCTTGATGTTGAGTTAGCCGATCCATCCCTAAGATTAGATCAAACTTATTAAAGGGTAAATCAATCAAATCATAAGAGAATCTATGCCTCTAAATAACCAGAGGACATTATCTATACACTTTGTTCACAACCACAAACTACTTTATAGGATTACTAACTCAAATTTCTACATCAACATGCTCAGGCTCTAACTACCTATTTTGTGGTTCTACAAAACATACATAAGAGTATGCGAAACCAGGGTCTATCAAAGCCAAAATTGAAACATCAAATAAGTAAAAGGTATCAGTTATGATGTCTGGTGCTATAGCCTCTTCTCTAGCTCTAAAAGCATACAGCTAGGCTTGAGCACGAGCTTCAGCTTTAGTACCCTAGCTAGCACTAGGCTGTGCTCCTCTGGCTTCCCTTTAACTCTTGCTCTAAGGCATCACATTAGATTCAAGTGTTTAATCTCCTTGTGATTGTTTCTAAGGACACTCTCTTTTAAAATGATATCAGGCACCGCAAAGATAACATTCCCCTCTTTTAGCTAGCTTAAACTACCCCAGTGTTTCATTTGACAAATATTATAGGTGGGAGCTTCATTTCTATTACTCCCTATACTATGAAGACTATTAGCCTGATGAGGTAATTGGGGTCTACCGATTGAAGCTTATCCTAACCTCTAGGTCTATGCTTGCCTCGACCCTTAATACCCTATCTGTTAGTGAGACCTAGGCTAAGACTGTGCCTATAACTGACCCTCTCTCCTCTTATTTCCATCTTCTGACACTGCACTAGACTATACCACAGTATACTATCTCTTCCTCTAGAATAGGTCCCTCTTTTCTTGTACCATTTCTTTCATATTGAATATAACTAACACCAATAATGCATAATCCCTCTCTCTAGGATTAGCTATCTACATCCTCAGCTCCATATTCAGTCCTACTAGAAATCTCTTGCATTTCTCCTCCTCATTAAGGATAAATTCTTTAGCATACTTCTAGAGTCTAGTAAAGTCCTTTTATATTATGATACTGTCCTCCTTCCTTGCTTCAAATCCAGGAATTCTTATCTCTTTTTATCCTTACAGGAGTTAGGTATGTATTTATTTCTAAACTCCATAAGGAAAAATTCCCAAGTCAACTCTACCGGTGTTTTTCTTCACTTGATAGTGTTCCACCAGTTATACGCTTCTTCCTATAAAAGGTAAGTGGCACACTATAAATTCTTTACCTCAATATAATTTAATTGCTTTAAAACTCTAAAGGTCTTATCTAGCTAGTATTCAACTCTAGCAGCATCATACTCCCCTCTCCCTAAGAAGTCAATAGCTCTTATATTCTTAAACAATCTAGAGGAGTCTTCTATGGAAGAACTGGTGGTGAAGGTGGTACTGGTGCAAAATAAGGTGGAGGTGGAGTAGTAGCAGTAGAAGTATGTCGGAGCAAATTTACTATTTACTACAACATGGTAGGTAATGCTTTAGCTTGCTATTGGCTAGGCACTGGTGGCTATGGCTATTATGCAACATCACTAGGTTTAGGTATAGATGCATTGCCTACGCCTTATATTATAGTTAGTGTAAAACTAGCCACCTTTTCAGCCCTTTTTCGAGTGCTTGATCAGACATATGCTTATTGCAAAAAGCTTAACTTATCAGCCTTTGATAGTGTAATAGTTTTGAGGAATTTGAAACTTAGACATTTACACTCATATACTTAGCCTAGGAACATTAACCTAGCTCTAATACTACAAAAATGTGACACCCCCTACTAGATTCCCGAAAAAACCCAACAAGTGGAGCACTTCCCACTAGGTCACCCATCTCATTACTTCGACAATTTTTTGTTTAACTTTTATCTATAATGCCTTAGACAATACTGTCTAACTCCTAATATAGTCCGATTTGTTCCTATAGTCCATTTAGGTTTATATTATGATGTCAGGCTATTTCAAAAAGGTTTTTAATCACATTTAGGTATTCCATAAAAATCTAACAACATAATAGCTATCCACATTACTATCCCAAAATTTTTCTAAACCTGTAAACACTAATATAACCTTTATCGCATCTCCTAGATGCTTCTGGTCCCCCATATGTCATCCTATCATCATCAACTATCACACAACAATCACAGGCCTTAAACCACCAACAATAATTCACATAGAGCCTCTGGTTCACAGATCACATACATACATCATTCATACACACAAGGATTTACATTGATTATAAACACAAAGTCTGTTTGTATATATACATAATTACATTCATGTGTCTCTTTATATACATCGTACTCATTTTCCCATACCTATGTACATAAAGTGCAAAAACTATACAAATATACATTATCAACCTTCCTAAAATGTCCTCTAAACTTTTCACATGCTTTACGAGGTGGTATCCTTAGTACTTGCGTAGTAAAATAGGTACGCTGAGTGTAAAATACTTAGTGGTGAATTCAAGCATTAAAATCATGTCTAGCAATTATATCCATGCATCATATTCATATTTACTTCTAGTTCTATTAGACAGGTTCAAGCTAGAACTCCAATAAGCAAAATTACCATTTTACACCTAGGAGATTTTTGTCTATAAATTATCCAATTTAATCACTATGATTCATATAAATTATGCATTAGGACCATTATTATTCATTACATACATATTCCTTACAATTTAAGCCATTTATTAATATTAGTGAAAATTACAAAAATACCCTTATGTTATAATTTATAGCCATAGTTACATTTGTTAATTTTATTTAATTACTTTAATGGGCCATCTTAAGAAACAACCTCGACAGATATTAGATCTAGAAGGAAAAATAAACTAGTGCAATTGTCCCTATTCTAGACCTACGCCGCTGCATCGGCTTGGTCTCATTTTGGCACCTAAGGTGCAAAAGATAATGTTTAGTCTGTCCAATAGACTGGCCTACTTAATCGACTAGTATAGTGATCCCTTAGTACCTTAGCCATTGTACCGACCCTATTTAAAAAGTGCAGATGTCACAAATTGATCTGCATAATAAACTAGTCTATTTGTCCAACTAGTGGGACCTACGCTGTTACACTGGAAATAAAGATATACTTCAAGTGAATGTCACAATCTAATCTAACTCTCTATCTAGTGTAATGGTCCTTTAAGACCTATACTGCTTCACTAATAATAAAGATATAATTCAAGTGAATGTTATAGTCTAATATGATTGTTTAACTAGTCTAGTGGTCCATTAGGATCTATGCCGCTACTCCAATAATAAAGATATAATTCAATCTAATCTGACTATTCAACTAGTTCAGTGTTTTAAAAATGGACCTAGGCCACTGTATTAGCCCTATATGAAAATCAGTTAAACTTGTAGCTATAAAAATCCCTAAGTTGACCGGTTAACCCATCAGTGGGTGTCTAACTAGTTAGCCATATAACTTCAATTCCTATCCATTTGTTTACTAATTAAGTTCTTATAATAATATAAACTTAGAAATAGGCAGCTATTATTTTTACTATACAATTGGAATTTAGCCTAGTTTGGTATGGCCACTAACATGCTATACCGAGTGAATTATAAAGAACATATATACAATGTTTAGGTGCCAATAATCATTATCTATTATGTTGCACTTATTTTCATAAACATTTCACAAATTTAGGTCAACTTCTATTCAAGGAATTTATTGGGTCAGTTAATGGTCTCTTAGGATAGTTACGGGTCATTATGTCAAGTTTCAACAACCCTTTTTAGGCTTATTCGTTAACCTTTTACCTTGTTGTTTTCAACCTTACTTCCACAAAGTTCATAAGCCCTAGGCCACATAGTTGCTAGGCCATTTTTGAGGCCAAACATAGGCATCAAAGTCATACCACATAATAACACAATATAGCCTTAATAGGCACAATTTATAGGCATATTATCTACTTACAATTCATAGCTTTTAAGGGACATTTTATACGTGTATTATGATAATGTCTCTAAGTCTTTTCTTAACTTACTTCAATTATATGTCCAAACATCTTTTATGTCATTTATTGATCACCTTTTTATACTATTTAAGTTAATGTAATACCTAATTTCACATCAAATATATTAAGCCAACATAGTTTATATCATTATAACACACCATGCATATATATCACATATATAGTACCCATATTTCTAGGCAAGCTTCAATAGGGAACCTTTTAGATTTAGCCATCCCTTACCTTGATCAAGCCTCTCCATGATGTTTAATACACATCGCATCATTCATTCATACCTTAAACACATACCTACCTATGCATGTACCATATCACACCATATTAAGTGACTTACTCACTATACAAGTCTCGGCCATTCAAAGAAATCACCATAATTATGCACCAAATTAACTTATCACATGTCACAATATTTTTTCATATAGCATACATCCATAATACATGCCAAAGCAACTAGTCACCCTCACACACACACACAACCACATACCATAGGCACTAATCCTTGTTCGTTATTGCAAAATCTAGTAGCTAACCAATCCTACTCCCATACCAAAACTCTCGGCCAATAATGACATACAATGACCATTCCATTTTTCATCAAATCCTACCTATTCTAAAGGTCCAATCTTGTTTTCATAACTAAATAATTTCATTAGAACTTTAAAGAGCCAATACTTGCCACTAGTTCACACACCCTTAACAGTTATTTCTAGCCCCCTTAAGAATGAAATGACATGAAGAAAATGCTAGAATTAACTTACCTCTCAAGTACACCACCTTAAGCTTGCCTAATTCCAATTCTAGCCCTTCTATGGAAGCTTCTTTTCTCCTTTTTCATGCCTTTTCTTCCACAATTCAACTCAAACACAATTAAAGCATATTCTTATAGATGCTGGGCACTTCAACCATTTATTTTTAGTGAGGAAATCTTAAGAAAAACCCATGGGAACTCACCTTGGAAGCTTGTAGCCTTTGTTGGAAAGTTGTCTGTCCCTTGTACCTTTGTTGATTTATAATTTATTCTTGGAAGCTCCTTTTGTAATGATTCTTCTTCTAGATTTATGCTAACATCTAATAGTGAATTTAGGTGAAATTACTTTACTGAAATATATACAAGAAGAAGGTGGAAATGGCTTATTTCTACTAGGTCGCATTAATGGCTAGGCAGGAAAAAAGAAAATTATTTTTCCATTTATATGAGTGAAATTGCTGGTTCTACTAAATTTTTAGATTTTGCCTTTTTCATCAAATTAAATCCCCTTAAAATTTCATAAGCAGTGTCACTACCTCAATTTCCATGCAAGTGACTCAGCACCCTAGGCACACCTCTCGGACAAAGTGGCACTATTCATAGAGCCTCAAAATATGTGCATTACATTTCTTCCCCTCTTAAGAAAATTTTGTCCCTAAAAATTACTTAGAGCAAATAAGTGAGCATACTAAGCTTTTATCAACTCTTTTAGCTCCTAAGTAGCTTCTTCTATATTATGGCATTTCCATGACACCTTGACTAGTGGCATAGACTTATTCCTCAATTACTTCATTTCATATGTTAAAATCTACACTAGTTCTTCTTTAAAATCAATTTATTGGATTTAATCTATACCTCCTGAGCATAGAAACATGAAAAACATCATGTATCTACCATAACTCAGGTGGTAGTGCTAGCCTGTATGCTAGAGGTCTGACCCATTCTATAATCTCATAGGGTCTTTTAGACCGGGGACTTAATTTTCCCTTTTTCCCGAAACTCAGCACTTGTCTCTATGGAGAAACCTTTAGGAGCACTTTTTCCCTAATGGTATATTCAATATCACTTTACTTTAAATCAGCATATGATATCTGTCTATCCATAGCTACCTTCAGCCTTTCTTTAACTGACTTCACTTTTTCTTCAGAATCTCTGATCAAATCCATACTGAGGATCTTTCTCTCTCTAACTTCATCCTAACACAAGGGAGTCCAGCATTGTTGACCATACAATGCCTTATAAAGGGCCATCCCTATTCTAGCCTAGTAACTGTTATTAAAGGCAAACTCTACTAAAGATAAATATTGGTCCTAGTTACCCTTAATCTCGGTAACACATCCCCATAACATATTTTCAAGTATTTGTATCACCTCTTCTGACTATCTATCAGTTTAAGGATGAAAGGTTATGCTGTAGGCTAGTCTGGTGCCTAAAGCTTCCTTTAACTCCTTCCAAAACCTAGAAGTGAAACAAGGATCTTTATCAAAAATAATAATCACTAGCACACCATGCAATCTAATTGCCCCATCCACATATAGTTTGGCTAGCCTTTGTAAGGAATAATCCATCCTGATAGGAATAAAATGAGCTATCTTTGTCAATCTATCCACTATTACTCATGCAACATCACATTTACCTTTAGTCAAAGGAAAACCCGTTACAAAGTCCATGGTTACTTGATCCCATTTCCACTCTAGTATTGTTGTAGGATGCAGTAATTTAGAAGGAACCTGATGCTCAACTTTCACTTACTAGCATGTCAAACACTTGGTAATATATTCTGCCACCTATACTTTCATACCAGTCCACCAATAGTGGGACTTTAAGTCTAAATATATCTTTGTGCTCCCTATGATGCATTGAATAAAAAGCCTCATGTGCTTCCCTAAGCATTTGCAACCTCAGGTCATCTAGACTAGGCACACACAACCTATTCCGATAATATAGATACCCATCCTCTATTAACTCAAACCTTGCAGCCTTCCCTTTTTAAGCTTTTCTTGCCATCTGAACTAATTAGTCATCTTTAATTTGACTTTTTTAAACCTTCTATTTAAAGTCTGGCTTCACTCGTAAGTCAGCCAATATAGCATCTTCTAAAGTGTATTACAACTTGACATTTATTGCTTTTAAAGTCATCATAAACTTGTTATTCAAAGCATCTGCCACCATATTAGCTTTACCTAGGTGGCAATAAATGAGGCAGTCATAATCCTTAATCAGTTCTAACCATCTTCTCTACCTTAGGTTCAGCTCCTTTTGAGTAAAGAGATATTTCAAGCTCTTATAATCTGTATATATGTAGCATTTCTCTCCATACAAATAGTGCCTCTAGATCATCAAAGCAAACACAATGGCTACTAGTTCTTAGTCATGGGTAGGGTAATTCCTCTCATGTGGCTTCAATTGTCTTGAAGCATAAGTGATTACCTTTCTCTCCTGCATTAGTACACAACCCAAGCCATTCAATGAAGTAACATTGTACATAATAAAGTCCTTACTCTGTTCAAGTTTAATCAAGATAGAAGCCTCTGTTCGCATCTTATTCAATTGCCCAAAACTAGGTTGACACTTATCTTCCCACTCAAATCTCACATTCTTTAAAATAAGTTTGGTTAAAGGAGTGGCAGTGATGGAGAATCCTTTTACAAATCTCCTATAGTACCCAGCTAATGCCAAAAAACTTCTCACCTTCTTTACATTCCTAGGTGGTTCCATTCTAACGCTGCTTTCACTTTACTAGGATCAACTATAATTCCCTCAGTTGAAACTATGTAACTTCCCTAAGCCAAAACTCACACTTACTAAGCTTGGCATACAATTGTCTCTCTCTCTAAGTCTATACCAAAACCCTGAGATGCTGGTCATACTCTTCCTAGCTTTTAGAGTACACCAGGATATCATCTCTAAACACCACCATGAACTAATCTAGATCAGGCTAGAAAACTCTATAAATGAGATCCATGAAAGCTGTTGGGGCATTGTTGAGCCCAAATGGCATCACCAAAATAATGCCTGTACCGAGTTCTAAAGTTAGTTTTAGGGATATCAGCCTCCTTAATTGTCAACTAATAATATCCAGATCTCATACCAATTTTAGAAAGTACACTTGCCCCTCTCAACTGATCAAAAAGGTCATCTATCCTAGGTAATGGATACTTATTTTTCATAGTCATTCTATTCAGCTGCCTATAATCAATGTATAACCTAAGTGACTTGTCTTTCTTCTTTACAAATAGCATAGGTACTCCCTAAGGCAATACAGAGGTCAGATAAAGCCTTTATTCAGTAGTTCTTGCAATTGTACCTTTAGTTCTTTTAACTCAACTGGTGCAATTCTATAAGAGCAATAGATATATGAGCTATACCAAGATATACATCAATTTCAAAATTCAGCTCCCTCTAAGGTGGCAATCTTGGTAGCTCATTAGGAAATACATTAGGAAACTCAGAAAAAATAGGAATATGGGCCCAATAAGAATTAAAAGAATTTAGGTTAATAGCATAGGTCAAATATGCCTTATAACCATTCCAAGGAAGTCTTTATGCCTTAGCAGTAGATATAAGATTTTTTCATAAAGCTTCTCCCACCATCCACTGTCACTGGCTATCCCCCTACAGTTTGGAGGTTAACTTTTTATGTCTATAATCAATCATGGCTTGATGTTCAATTGGCTAATCCATTCTAAGATTACATTAAACTCAGTGAAGGGTAAATCAATCAAATCAGTAGAGAATTTATGCACTTGAATCACCGGAGGACATTCCTTATACACTTTGCTCACAACCACACATTGCCCTATAGGATTACTAACTCGAATGCCTATATCAACATGCTCAAGCTCTAACTACCTATTTTATGCTTGTGCAGAACATGAATAGGAGTGTGTGGAACCAAGGTCTATCAAAGCCAAAACTAAAATATTAAATAAGTAAAAAGTATTAGTTATGATGTCTAGTGTTGTAGCCTCCTCTCTAGCTCTGATAGTATACTACCAGGCTAGAGTACGAGCCTCAGTTCTAGTACCTTAGTTAGCACTAGGCTGCTCTCCCCTAGCTTGCCTCTAACCCTGGCTCTGAGGCATCACATTAGATGCTTATGTTTGAGCTCCCTGTGATTATTTTTAAGGACACTCTCTTTTAAAATGATCTTTGTCACCACAAATATAACACTCCCCTCTTCTGGCCAGCCTACACTACCCTTAGTGTTTCCTTTGATAAATGACAGAAGTGGGAGGTTTATTTTTGTTACTCCTTATAACTATGAAGACTATTAGCCCAATGAGGCAATTGAGGTCTACTAGTTGAAGCTTTTCCTAAGCTCTAGGTCTGCACTTGTGTCAACCCCTGATACCCTATCTAATGCTGAGACCTAGGTTAAGATTATGCCTATGACTAACCCTCTCTCCTTTTCTTCTCATCTGCTAACACTACACTAGATTATACCATAGTATACCGTCTCTTCCTCTAGAAATGGTCCCTCTTTTCGTATACCATTTCTTCCATATCGTATGCAGTTGACACCAACATTGCAAAATCCCTCTCTCTAGGATTAGCTATCTGCATCCTCAGCTCCATATTCAATCCTACCAAAAATCTCTTGCATTTCTCTAACTCATTAGGGATAAATTCTTGAGCATACTATAGGAGTCTAGTAAAGCCCTTTTTATATTGTAATAATGTTCTCCTTCCATGCTTTGAATCAAAGAATTCTTGTCTCTTTTTATCCTTATAAAAGTTAGGTATATATCTCTTTTTGAACTCTATAAGGAAAAATTCCCAAGTCAACTCTGTTGGTGTTTTTCTTCTCTTGATAGTTTTCCACCAATTATAGGCTTCTTCCTAAAGAAGGTAAGTGGCATATTATAGATTCTTTACCTAAATATAATTTAAGTGCTCTAAAACTCTAAAGGTCCTATCTAACCAATATTTAGCTCTAGCAACATCATCCTCTCTTCTTCCTAGGAAGTCAACAGCTTCCGTCTTCCTTAATTTCTTTAGAGAAGTCTTTTATGTAGGAACTAGTGGTGGAGGTGGTACTGGTGCAAGAGAAGGTAGAGGTAGAGCAGTAGCAGTAGAAGTATGTCAAAGCAAATTTACCATTTGCTATAACAAGGTAGGTGATGCTTTAGCCTGCTATTGGCTAGGCACTAGTGGCTATGGCTACTGTGTAGCATCACTGGGTTCAAGTATTAATGTATTACCTGCTCCTGGTATTATAGTTGTTGCAAAACTAGCCACCTCTTTAGCCCCTCCTTTGGGTGCTTGATTATCAATATGCTTACTGCAAAAAGAGTAACTTATCAGCTTCAAACGGTGTAACAGATCAGAGGAATTTGAAACTTAGACATTTACACTCATGTACTTAGCTTAGGAACCTTAACATGTACTCTGATACTATAAAATGTGACATCCCCTACTGGATTCCTGAAGAAACCCAACAAGTGGTGCACTTCTCGCCAAGTCACTCATCTTACTGCTCCCATGATTATTCTTTTAACTTTTATCTATACTGCTCTAGACAATACTGTCTGACTCCCAATATAGTCTAGTCTATTCCTATAGTTCATTAAGGTTTATATTATGATGTCAGGCTATTTTAGATTGTTTTCAATCACATTCAGGTATTCCTTAAAAATTCGGTAGCATAATGGCAGTCTAAGTTACTATCCCAAAATTTTTCTCAACCTATAAACACTTAAGTAACATTTATTCCATCTCCTAGATGCTTTTGGTCCCCCGAATATCATCCTATCATCATCAACTGTCACACATCAATAATAGGCCTCAAGCCACAAACAATAATTCACATAGAACCTCTAGCTCACAGATTTTAACGTTCGCCGGTCGACGTCTTATGAACAGTGCCTTCGGAACCCGATTGATGTTCCCCGCGGTGCGGGTTATCATTTCGAGTCCGATGACTGGCATATTGGTCATAAAACTTGGACAGGCCGGAAAAGGGTCTAAATGAATGAATTAAAATTTTTAGCAGAACCAATAATTAATTATAGGTCATAAACTACCTATTCCGGAGGTAAAAATATTTTGAGACCCGGGAAAGTGCCCGGATGGTCTCGAAAATAACA
>CANXYI010819259.1:0-12582 GCA_948208565.1 Hura crepitans | reverse complement strand
TTTTTCTACTATTTTTCATTTTTTTCTTTCCATTTTATTCATCTACCAGTTAGATGTGATAATTTATTTGTTCCATATTTTTTACATTTTTGGGACTGCTTATTTTATTTTTATTTATATCTATTTTTTTTATTTTTGCTTTTCATCCAAGCATATTATTTTTGCCATTTTTGCTATTTTTATTTTTCTTTTTGCATTATCCATCTATCAGTTAGATGTGATAATTTATTTGGGCAATATTTTATATTTTTGTGATTGTCTATTTTTATTTTATTTCTGTCTATTTTTCTATATTTCCTTCGCATCCAAGAATGTTATTTCTATCATTTTTGCTATTTCATTTTTCTTTTTGAATTATCCATCTACCGGTTAAATGTGATAATTTATTTGTACAATATTTTATATTTTTCTGACTATTCATTTTTATTTGATTTCTGTTTGCTTGTCTATTTTTGCTTTACATACTAATACATTATTTATGTTGTTGTGATGTGAGTTATTTGATTATTTGGGATCTACTTGCTATATTTTTGGCTACCTCATTAAATCCCAATGGGGTAATCTCTTAACAACCTATTATTTTGTGCTGCCTATTTTATTCTATATTTTGTGCATTTTTTTACTGATTGCTTTTATTATTTCCTATTTCTTGTTAGATTGTATTTTAGGCATCCCAAAATGTAATTTTATTTTTATTTATTTATTTAGTTAAGATGTATTTTAGGTAATTTCCCTATATTTTATTTTTATTGTTGGATTATTTCCTTGCATATTCTGTGAATGCTGTAATAATTAGAAAAATGATTTTTCACTCAATTAGAAAAATAACCAAAATATTTTTATTTAATTAATTGGTGTTTTATTAATAAAATGGGTTTTGATTTTTCTTAATAAAAGTCACAATAAAGAAAATTATTTTCTAAAAATTCACACGTGAGAACTAAAGTTCTCAAATTAAATCCATCACCCGATTTTATGTATGATACTTCCAATTTCAACCTTGAAATGTTCCCTGAACACTAAATTAGGTAAAAAAATGATTTTACATGTTAAAAGGTAAATAATAATCAAAAATCATATTTTTACCCAATAAATTGGTATTTTGCCAATAAAATAAATTCTAATTCTTTCTTAATAAAAGTTACCATATTAACATTCATTTTTTGGAATTGACATTTGAAAACCAAAGTTCTCAAACCATTTTTCCAAATAAAAGTCACCATGATAAAATTAATTTTTTCCAAATTAACATACAAGAACCAAAGTTCTCAAACCAATCACCCTATTTCAATAAAAGCCAATACAATAAAATCCATTTTTGGCATACAAGCACCAAAGTTCTCGAGACAATCAACTACTTGATTTCATGTATGATATTTCAATTTTGAGCACCTATTTATTTTTTTGTAAATATATTTTGTAAATTCTCATATGTGAATACGTGATTTACTTTAATTGCAAAATGTTGCTTGAGAAAAGAAATAGTATTATAAATTCAAACTGAATTTCCATATTAATTTGAGGTATAAATAAGAGTAAAGTTTCGAACTGCTCTAGTTTTAGCCCTATAAGGTATTTCCCGACTCAGTCAGGTGGCAAATCCTACCTTATGGTGTCTAACTCGCTCTTCCTAAGCTAATAAAAAAGGAGTGGCCCTAGATTCCTCTAGCTTCCTTTTCATCTTTCAAGACTCGAGAAGTGAGGCTTAGGTCGAGTCTTTAGCTGTTTCAGTTTAATTGGCCCTAGAAAAACATAAGGGACACGAATAGGAGTGATGTAATTTAATAATTTAATGAGACTAAATAATTAAATTACATGTTTAATTTGAATAAAACTCCATACTACAAACATATGAAAATAGAAATGATTAAGACGTAAGAACTAAACAAGTTTCATAAGGGTTATAATGCTAGTAATTAACCATAATCAAAATTTTAAAGTTTTAATAAATGTGTTGTATTAGAAATGCATGCTAAAGGTGTATGATTGGCATGATGACTAATTATGGACTATGACCAATGTGATTGATCATGAATTGCATCAATTTTTTCTTTGGTAAATTGGTCTTACATATCCTAGCCTTTTTCTTTTATTTCTATTATATTTCTCTCCTCATCTAACACCCCTTAGATATAATATGAAGTCCTTTTACTAATTTTGTTATGTAATTAGATTGCATAAGGTTATAATAAGATAAAGATATATAAGGAGCAAATGGAGAAGTATGATTGCCAAGAAAGACCAAATGAAGAAGTAGTTAGAAATGTTTTAATTATTTCTTTATTTGGTTTTTAATTCATCATACTATATAGGTTTAGCCCAAAATGATTTCCTTAGGCATAAGAAATAAATGTAGTAAAAGTCCATAACTAGATCATGTATTTAATAAGATTAAATATGCAGGAGCATGCCAAAGCATGCAATTTCCCTTTGATGATTATACCAAAATATACAAACAATGATGAGACTTTAAAGAAAAAAAACCCTATATTAGTACTAAGACTTGTAAGCCTTCTATTAATATGGTTTTAACTAAAGTTCTTCTTAGTATTGAATAGTTGATCAAACTTAAGCTCATTCTATGATGAATATGTTACAAAACTATATTAATTGGTCCATTTTAGATAATCGATTGATTTATTGAGCAAACTCAAGGCAAATGGGTCTAGAGGCAAATTAGGAAATTCTGCATAAAATACAAGCACTAAGAGTTGGTGACCAAATGGCTAATAGTTGTATGAAAATGTAATTAGCATGAGATGTCATTGGTTAGGCTTGTTAGGTAAACCTAAGGTTTAACCTTAATAAGAAATGGGTACTATCTCACTAGGAAAACTATTAAGTTTTCTCGAATTAATGGTGAGGGCTATTGAATCATGATAAAATGGTAGGAGAACATATATATTTTACTAAAGACCTTATAAAATGAATTTATATACATGATCATACATTAATATGTTCTCATTCTTTACATATTGGTATATCTACATTATGAGTTCATTTAACCTTAATTTATGCACAATTCTTGATGCCAAAATTTAACTAAACTAGCTTAGAAATTTGAGAATAGTTCTCAAAAGTAAGAAGATAATTATATGTTGGACACATATATTCCACCTCCTCTAATTGATATTCCTACCAAGAGTGACAAGCTTTTTTAAAGTACATAGAGATATTAATGATTGCCTCTATGTCTCTTAAACTTTGGAATGAGCATAGGCATGTCAATACTCATCATTTAACATCTTATGGAATAAATAAATATGAGATATTAAAGATGTTATTGCACTTGAAGATAGTGAATGACACTTTAACCTTATGGGGTGAAAGTGTTGGGCTTTAAGTCTATGTGCATTTGTGATATATTTAAAATTAAAAGTTAATTTTGTAATCACAAGACATGGCAAACCTAATCAAGACTTTTTAGTTGGGAACATAAATTATAGTTTAATTAGTTGAAAGGCCATAGAAGTGCAAAGAGACTAATCCCAAATGGGATACTATAAAGCATGTCAAAAGGTCTCAAATGAAAAGGGAGCCTATTAATGCTTAAACTTCAAGTATTAATGTTATTGAGACTAATACTAATACTGTTATTAATAATCACACTTGGGTATTTTTTATTGGATGTGGTTCTTATTTGGTATCTAATTCACAAGGAATAAAGAGTAGTAGGAGGCTAAACAAAGGCAATGTAGACTTACACATAGTAAATAGAGCAAGAGTTGCTACATTAGCTATAGGAGCATATTACTTAGATTTGTCTTTAGGATTAGTATTAAAACTTAATAATTGTTATTATGTTCCTTCTTTAAAGAAGAATACTAATTCTTTATCCTGTCTTATTGAACAAGACTTTGATATTTCTATTAATAAAAGAAAGGGTTGCTTAGTTTATAAGAATAATGTTTTATATTAATCTACCTCAAGTATTAATGGAATTTATGTTCTTAATAATCAAAAGGAGATCTAGAACATTAATGCCAAAAGACTTTAGAGTAATTGCTTGAAATTATCTTTCTTATGGCATTGTCGACTTGTCCATATAAATGAGAAATACATGACTAAGTTGCATAAGTCTGATGCCTTAGACTCATTTAATAATGAATCAATTGAAACATGCAAATCTTATTTATTGGGTAAGATTACAAAGACACCTTTTAGTGGAAAAGGTGAATGTGCTAGTGCTTTCTTGGACTTAAGACATTTAAATGTATGTTTCCCAATAACCACACATGCAAAAGGTGGGTTTTTATACTTCATTACCTTTATTAATGATTATTCATGATATAGGTATGTGTACTTGATAAAGTACAATTCTAAATCCTTTGAAAAGTTCAAAAAACTTAGAAATGAAGTTGAGAAATAGCTTGATAGAAGTATTAAAACACTTCAATCAGATCAATATGGAGAATACATAAGTTAAGAATTTCTAAGCTATCTAAGAGATAATAAGATATTATCTCAATGTACTCCTCCATATACACCACAATAAAATAGTGTATCTAAAAGGAGAAATCGAACCATGTTAGACATGTTTCAATCCATGATGAGCATTGCAACTCTATATAAGTCATTATAGGGTTATGCACTAGAAATTGAAATTTACATTCTAAATAGAGTTCTATTAAAGTCAATTGATTTTACACCGTATGAGATATGGTGTTACAAGAAATAAATTCTTTCACACTTAAAAGTATGGGGTTGCCTTGCTTATGTAAAAAGAATCATGTTATATAAGCTTGATTATAAATTTGATAAGTACTTATTTATGGGGTATCCAAAGAAGTTTCTTAGATATTATTTCTACAACGCTTGGAACAAAAGTTGCTTGTTTCATAATATGCCATCTTCCTAAAGAAATAGTTTCTCTAAAAGGAAGACATTAGAAGAAAAATTGAACTTGATGAAGTGTGAGACTCATAAATAAAGGCAAATCAATCAACTGATCTCGAGCCTATTACATATGATAATGATGTAATAGTAGAGCCTATTATAAAATAAACTCTTAGACATTCTATTAGAGTTCTTACTATGCCTGAGAGATGTGGATTTCTCATAGATCAGCATAATATTGTATCTATAATAGAAAAAGATGAGCCTATAAGCTATGAGGAGGTTCTGAAGAGTTTAGAATTAGAATTATGGCTAAAGGCCATGCAATCTAAAATGGATTCCAAGTATAACAATTAAGTATAGACTTTGGTTGATACACCTAAAGGTATAAACCCATCTGGTGCAAATGGATTTTCAAGAAAAAGACCAACATAAAGGGTAAAGTAGTTACTTATAAATCATTATCAAACGTAAGGAATTAACTTTGATGAAACCTTTTTATCGATAGCCATGCTTATATCCGTTAGGATTTTTTAGCTATTGCCACTCATTATGATTATGAAATTTGGCAAATAGATGTATGGAAATCTATCAAAGATGGTGTATATGACGTAGCTTGAAGAGTTTATATCTACTAGTAGTAGCATGTTATACAAGGTTTAATGATCCAATTATTGATTAAAGCAAGCATCTAGGATTTGGAACATCTAATTTGATTTAACAATCAACGAGTTTAGTTTCTCACAAAATCTAGATGATCCATGTGTTTATAAGAAGGTTAGTGGGAGTATAGTTATTTTCCTAGTAATATATGTTAATGACATATTACTTATGGGAAATAATGTCTCAACCCTTCAATCAGTCAAGATTTGACAATTAAGGAAGTTCTCTATGAGAAACCTTAGCGAAGCAACCTATATACTGGATAAAAATCTATAGAGATATATCTAAAAAGTTGATAGGTCTTTCATAATCTACATATATAGACAAGATGCAAAAGAGCTTTAACATGGATCTCTCAATTAAAGGGTCTATTCTTATGCTTTATGGGAAAATCCTTTTTAAGTCTATATGTCCATAGACATAAGAGGAAAGGAAACAAATGAGTAAGATCCCATATGCATCAGTTATTGGATCCATCATATATGCCATGTTATGTACATGACTTGATGTAGTATTTGCTATGAGTGTCATAAGCAATCTCTAATATAAATATAGGGAGGAACAATAAGTGGCTATCAAGAATATATTTAAGTACTTGAGAAGGACTAAGGATGTAATCTTGTTATATAGAAAAAGGGATTTTTGAGTTAACGGGTATACTAACACTAGCTTTTAGTCTAATAAAGACAATTGTAAATCCTAATTAGGTTATATGTTCTTATTTATGTAAGGCAAAGTTAGTTGGAAGAGTTCCAAATGAGATACAATTGTAGAGTCAACTATAGAAGCATAATACATTGTAGCTTCCGATGTAGTTAAGGAAGTAGTATAAATCAAAAAGTTCATTACTAAATTAGGAGTGGTCCCTTCTATTATTAACCTATTAACCATGTATTGTTACAACAATAGTGCCATTACATAAGCAAAAGAACCATACTTGCATTAACGATTTAAGCATTTTCTATGGTGCTACCATCTAATCTAAGAGATAACAAGTAAGCAGGATGTAAAGAATAAGAGAGTCCCTACTGATCAAAACACTATTGATCCTCTCACTAAGGCATTAGCTCAAAATAAGTTCAATCTCCCTGTATATAACAAGGGTATTAGAAATATTGGTGATTGGCTTTAGTGTAAGTGAGAGATTATTAGTAGTATGCCTAAAAGCACATGTAATAGGGATATTTTGTGTACATTGAAACATTCATTTATAATAAAAGGCATTCTTTACTAAATAAGTGCTTATGATTAATTCATTTATTTGACATAGATCTTAAACTTTGTTATCAAGTCCCTGGTATCATTTTAAAGGTAGAAGAAATCATGAAGAGTTCATAATGTGAGATTCTTATTGCATGCAAATGTGAAATACCAAAATTATCCCTAGTTGTAGTATTAATAAGATAGGACATTGTTAATGCAGATAGACAAGCACATGTTATACTCTTTGACTTGGCCAAACAATAGTTCTCACAAGCTATAAGCGTGGTGATGCTGAATGTTAACATGTGGATGTTTGTTTGAGAAATAAGTTCATTAGAGACCCAAAAATGAGATATTCATATGGATACATAATTTATGTCAATAAAGTCATCTTATTATAATAGTAGGTACAAGTATCTTCTCACTTGAGATCACTTAGGTTATCTTAAGTATCAAAGGGTATACTTTGACTCTAGTGCTTTTACTTGGCCATGATGTATAATTATCTAGGAGGTTAGGTATAGTTTGAGATACTTAAAGGTAGTTGAGTGATCAATAGAGGATTCGCCACTTTAGATTATAATAGGGAGTTTATCTCACAAATCTAATATACCTTTATTCAATGAATCTTTAATCAGAGAAAAATAAAAGTGCGAATGAATTTCACAAGGGCACTTTTAGGAATGAAGATGTAAATATTAGAATTGAAATGTTTATAACTTAATTAGACATACTTACTAACTTAAATATGATAAAGTACGATGAAAAGAGTAATTGCACAGTAATTATACATGGAAGGATTAAGTCAAACCACTTAACTTTCTAACACTTAGATAGTCTTGATATGTGTCTAGACATATCTCAAAACTTGTACATAAATGAATCACTAATTGAGAATTAATTATAGGCTCAATGAGGTTGAACCATGAGGGTCCCAGTTAGTTTAAGATTTTAATTCATTGTGTACTGCCAACTATTTTGGAAACCCATAAGGTCATGCACTTAAAGAATTGAAATGATTATCAATAAGTTTGGTATTTCAGTGATATGAGATATCATTAAAAGGAGAAGAAATAAAGAAGAAAAAGAGAAATTGGGCATGGAGCCTAGTTGACCCAATTTCACCTTTTTAAGTGTTAAAAAGGACTTAGGCTTTAGAAGCCCAATCAAGGGTATAGTTTAATTTATTTTTAAAATGACCTTTAAGAGTTAAAAGGAGCATAAATCAAGCTTGTTTTTTTAGTTAATTATGTCCTAAAAGCCTCAGAAGGAAGCCCAGAAAGGGCTTCAAATTTCTTTGTGCATGGGCCTAATTAAACTTCTTGGGCCTCATGCAATAGGCAAAAAGGGGCCCAATTTGGGCCTCCATGAATGAGATTTAGTAAAATATAACCTAAAGAGGGTTATTTTAGTATAAATAGCATACATAAAATTAGCCAACACAAGTAGCCACTAAATAGATAGAAAATTTGTATACTCTCTCTGTGAATTTTTGGATCTCTTTTTCTTCTTTTTCTCCATTTAAATATCTTACTAACACTAAGATACTCAGTTGTTTTTCACTTCAATTCTTATGTGGATACCTTAGAGGTGTTCCTAATAAGGATCATTATAGTTTGCTACAACCTAGTAAGGTGAGCTTGTGACATCCCTTACTCGATGTGGTTGTTGGACTCGAATAAAGAATGTGCACACAAATGCCTTATCGAACTCATAACATGTTATCCCTTTTTAAAACATAATTAAATCATTCTTAACAAAATATTTAAAAATATTTATCTTACAAAAATAAAAGTTTTCAAAAAATTTTCAAAAACTAGTTACTTTCCACTTTTGAGAAGCCTCGAGTCAAAAATCTAGCAGTATAATAGCTATATCGGGACACTATCCCAAATATGAATAGTGACCCATAATATCAAAAACACTTTTATAAACATTTCCTTATCATACATATCTTTTGTGATCATTCTAATCACTTTAAATCCATTAGCATCATAACAACTCAAAACATGCAGCAATTATCTTAACATGTAGTTAACACAGTTAAGAAATCAACTTTAAAATAATTACAGACCTTTAAAATAAAAAAATTTACATTTCATTTAGCTTAGGCCCCATTCCCAAAATTACACCTATATGAGTGCTATCTATCTATACATCAGATATAAAATATACCAAAAGAATATTTCTCTCTTAGAAACATGACGATCCAAGGCTTTTTACTCAAATTGTCACATTACCTATGTATCGCAAAATAGACGATGAACTAAGCAATAGCTTAGTGGTGTAATCGATATAATTTATGCAAAGATGCCATTTATCATTATACTTTAATATATGTAATATGAACATTCACATTTTCATATGATATTCAACATTGAACATAAGATGCATAGATGCACTAACATGGCATAAAACATGAATTTATTACATCATAAAAATCATACATTATTAAGTCATGTCATATATTATGTAAACATGTTCATTATTCATTAGAGTTCATTATTTAAGCCTATTCTTAAGAAACAAATACACTATGGATAATAGAGTATCAGTAGAGCACCCAACCCCTCAGAACCATATAGGCTTAGCACGCATTAGATCTAAAGGTCATAAAAGTATAGACCCATAGGTCATCTCGCATCAGACCTAAAGCTCAATAAATAAATCAAATCATCAAGATGCATCAGACCCGTAGGTAAAAAATATGATCTGAAGATTAATGCATCAGAACCATAAGTCAAAACATAAAAATAACCCAAAGGTTCATGCATCACAACTGAATGCTATGGATGTATTAAAGCACCCTAGCAATAGATATGACTCTTAGCTAACCGGTCAACTTATTTGACTAGGTTATTTACTTGCATAGGGTATTAACCAATTACTTTTAGTTTAACCATGTTACTCTTAATATTGCTTTTAATTAAATTAGTTTAGGAAACTAATGACTAAACTAGGAAAAAGTGTGATTATAAGCTTATTATGTTATTATCACATGCAACACCATATTACAGTTCATTATATTAAAAACATTATATTTATATGCTCATGAACACAGTATATAATTACTTTTTCATGTTAAACACATTATGCATCCTTATGACATCATATCTTTCAAACATAATCAGTACATGTATAATTTATGCCATTCATATGCCATAAAGGCTCTCATCTCATTTCATACATGTCATGTACATCATAAGCATGCAATAGGCACCATAACAAAGTAATATGCCGCATAAATTCAATATAAATCATTAATGCACCATATTATACGTTAAGTAGATAAAGAATGCATTATCACATTAAAATACCTTTCCTATCATAATTACACATAATATTTTTTAAACACATTATTAATTCCTTATATTTAATCATACATAGCTGCTAACATATATAGCATACATCATAAGAACGATCACATGCCATAGGCTTTTTGGCCACTCCCTCATAGTGAGCTGACACTTATATTTTCTTTTTACCATATATACCATCTCATTACTAATGATCATAAACATACTACCAACCCTGCACATTTATCTCATCCTTATCATAAAGCGTGTATATACATAACTACATCATAAATGATATTATGATTTATATATATTACATGTATATCATTACATTACATGTTTTAATCTCACATACATATGACCAACTAGCCACTCAGGCACACAGTTTCTTATTTGCATGCATTTTACGTTATATCACACCTAAACACATGCATATAGGGCATTCAGCCAACATGCCCTCAATAATACATAATGTCATTCATCACCTCATACTTCATTTTCTCATGTTCACCTAGGCAATTATACATATTCATGGTCAATATCACACATTACATACATATGTGACATACATACACATATATAGTCATATAAAGTTAACACATACGCATATAAAATCAAGTGGCCATTTCAGCCATAATACCTTCTAATGCCTCAACTCTCTATCTCATGTAATCAACACAATACATTATGTATACATAGGTATATAACAACATTCATATGCATACATCCATATTCTTATGCATAATGCACACATTCATGCACATACATGCACGGCCATATTTCCCATAATGTCAACATACATCATATTCATCCTTTTAACATTATAATTAATTTTAACATTCATCAATTACATCACTAATCACAATTAAATGCTAATCATTATATTAATTTTGCATTAAATACAAAATTATGATTAATAACTCATTGTAGCATACTTAGGGCATAATTAATTCTACATAATTTATGTCATTTACAAATACTAAGAGAGTTGAAACACACTTCCCATGACTATTTATACCTTGCTTTTCCCTTAGTCATGCATTTTTCTAGTTTCCTCAATTGTCCATTGCAAATTCAATACGTAAAAAATTCATAACAAATCATATGGATGCTAAAATGAAAAACCAACTACATAGAAATAACCTTGGGCACTTAGGGAACATGGAAAAAATGTCAAAATTTGAAAAATCTTACCTCGATCAATTTTGAGTCACTATTTATTGAGGTAGAAAATTAAGCAAAACTTTTGATTTTCTCGTAAATCGAGGTAGAATCAACATCTAGAGGTCACGGAAGCTTAGACTAAGGCTTGGATAAAGAAAATGGCATAAAACCAAAGCTTGGAGGAGCAAAAATGGCTCATCCCTTCTCCTCTATGGCATCTGTTGCTAGTCTTGGGAGGGAGCTACTATTACTTCTTTGACTATCATTTGACCCTTTATATAGATTGGTTTTCTTTTTCATTTTTCTTCCCTCATTTTTTTACATCTAAGAGTCCTATAATTGTCCATAAATTAAGCCCTAAATGATTCTAAAAATTTGTGCTAAAAAATTGTAAAAAATCGATTAAAAACATAATTTTTAATGTTATCCCATTTCAGTAAAAATACTTCATGGTCTCTAAAAATTCCAATTCTAGCATCAATAGGGTAATTAGAATTTTTAAGTACTAGGTCATATAAATCTCAAAATTTTTTGAGCAACTTTTTGAATATTTTACGGTTCAACTAAAGCTAAGTTACTACTCATATGACACTATTGTAAAACTTAATTGTCATTTTTAACCATCTAAATGACTTCATTTTGACTTTAAATTTCACCCATAATTATGTTATTATTAATAATTCCATTCAGTAAAATTAGTGTGACCCAACTCGGTAAATACTCTTTACGTCTTAGGAAGTACTATTCATAACAATAGGATTTTTTAGGCATTATATTTCTTCCCCTCTTAAAAGTAATGTCATACTTAATATTACCTAGCTCAAACAACTGATGATATTGCTCTCTTATTTGAGCTTTTATTTTCTATGTAGCCTCTTCCATCCTATGGTGCTTTTAAAGAAATTTTATTAAAGGTATTGACTTGTCTAGAAGCTCTTTCACCTCTCTATTCGAGATCCTTACAAGTTTATCTATATGAGATAAATCTAGAATAATCTCTACTTTTTCTATTGATAGCATATGTGTAGGATCTAGTTTGTATCTTTGTAGCATGGATACATGGAAAACATCATGTATCTATTGAAGTTTAAAAGGTCAATCTAGCAAGTAGGCTATTGGTCCTATACATTCTATTACTTCGTATGGCCCAATAAACCTAAGACTTAACTTGCCCTTCTTGTCAAAATGCAAAACCTTCTTCTAAGGTGAAACCTTAGAAAACACTTTGTCTCACACCTTATACTGGACATCTTTTCTCTTCATATCAGCATATAACTTCTATCTATCAGAAGCTGTTTCAACATTTCTTTGATGATCTTCACTTTTTCCTCTAAATCTTTGATCAAATTTGGTCCTATAAGCTTAGTCTCACTGAGCTCATTCCAATATAAAGGAATTATGTACTTCTTTCTATACAATA
>CANXYI010819257.1:0-17491 GCA_948208565.1 Hura crepitans | reverse complement strand
TCACTAGTGTAGCTGCTGTAGAGTTTATTGGTACTTTTTGTCTTTCTTTTTGAGTTTTGTATAGATGCACTTATGCATATAGATATTATGGGTTATGGGATGCCTGATAACTAAAATTGATGTACATGTATAGTTTTGTATGGCAATAAATATCTATTTATGCATAATTGTGTGATGATGGTCCATGAACCTATGATTTGTGAAATTGGTGTATTATTATATTGTGACAGTGTTTTAGATGACTAGAGAGTCTAGAAGGGGAATCAGATTGAGAAATTGAGATTAGAAGTGTTTTTCTTTGCAGGGTTATTTGGAGTTAGTTACCAGGGCAGTCGTTATGTTGCTCGATTTTCTAAAATTGTCTAATAGGATCAAATTAAGGTTTTAATAGATTAAGATAAGTAGTAATAAGAGGATAATTAATTAGAAACAAAAATAAGGGCATGTTTGGTCAAAGTCGATCAAACCTGGGTAGAAGTTAAATGAAAGGCTCCTAGGGAAATCTAAGGATGGGTGACCTCAACAGGAAAGTGGCACACCTTGCCTTTTTTAGGTAGAAATGGTTAAGGGTGTTACATTTGGTGGTATCAGAGTAGGTTTAGGAATTCCTGGATGTCTTATACATGAGTGCATGAGTCTAGGATGTTAGTCTAAGTTAAGTTATACTGTCTGATACTGACAATTATTACTAGTATAGTTAAATATGATGAGTGAGCGGACCTCACTCGATAGAGGAAAAGAGGTGGCTAGTTATGTACATATAATGATACATGGACCAACGGTGAGTGCAGCCACTCTAAAGCCAAGTGATGCTACCTACCAGCAACCTCAAGCATAGGCTTCACCAGCACTACTACAGTAGATTATGGATTTGCTAAGACACAGTACAGCACTAGCCTCAGTACTAGGTCCAGTGCCAATTGTTGCTCCTCTACCTCCACTAGCTCCTCTAGTCCCTTAGAAGATAGTTTTAGAGAGAGTCAGAAAAAATAGGAGTTATGGATTTCCTTGGGTATAAAGAGGATAATGCAGTAAAGGCTGAGTATTAGTGAGAGAGGACTGTTAGAATATTAGAAGAGCTATAGTGTTCCGATGCAAAACACTTGAAGTGTGCCAAATCTTTGCTTTAAGAAGAAGCTTATCATTGGTGGGAGACACTAAAGAGGAAAAGAATAGCTGCTGAGTTGACATGGGAGTTCTTCTTAAAAGAGTTCAAGAAGTGGTATATCCCAAACTCCTATAGAGACAAGAGTTCTTCGACCTGAAGTAGGGTAGGAGGTTGATTTCAGAGTATGAGAAGGATTTTAACCATCTGAGCCAATATGTAACTAAGTTCTTACTGGATGATGAAGAGAAATGCAAGAGGTTCAAGAAGGGCCTCAACGTGGAGATTAGGATGTAAATCTTAACCCCGATGATTTAAGACTTCTCTGAGTTGGTTGCAGTAGCTAATAATATGGAAGAAATGTTGCAGGAGAAGAGAGAACTATTTTAGAGGAAGAGGCCTTTCACAGTAAGCCAGACTAGTTCAGCTCCAAGTAGGAGCAAGAAGACAAGGGACTTTTAATAGGGTCAGCAGTCCTAGAGGTAGTAAGGCCATCAATCATAGAGGCAAGCCCTTTCACAAAGGACTGGTTAGGGGTATTCTACTATTCCTTAAGCACCTTTATCACAGTAGGCTTCTAATGCACTCGTGTCTACTGCTAAGAGTGCACCACCTATGTGTGAGACCTATCAGAGAAACCATTGGGGCTAGTGTTGGCAAAGGAGAGGTGCATGCTTCATTTATAGAGCTTGAGACCATTACTAGAGGGAATGCCCTTAGAGGCAAGTAGAAGCTGTTCAAACATAGGCCTTAGTTGTAGCTATAGTTGGTTGACCTCTGAGACCATCGAGATAGAAGTAGGCTACCTCTAGCTAGAGGGGCAGACTAGAACCGAGAGCTCTGGCATGATAGTATGCCATTCGTGCCCGAAAGGAAGTAGAGGCTCTAGACATCATAGCTAATACATTTTCTTTACTTGATGCTTCTGTACTAGCTTTGATAAATCCTGGATCCACACAATCGTATATATGCACCACACAAGCTAGAGATAGAGGCCTTAAACTAGAACCTATAGATCTAGACATTCAAGTGAGCAACCCTATAGGCTAGACTGTAATAGTGAACACTGTGTATAGACACTATCCTTTGATGATACATGATTAGACTTTTCTATCCAACTTGATAGAGTTACCCTTCCATAAGTTTGATGTCATACTAGGAATGGATAGGCTATTAAAGCATCGAGTAGTTATTGATTGCGAGAAGAAGAGGTTGAGTCTTTAGACCCCAGATGGGTAAGAGATGATTGTTATAGGTAACAAAGACTTCCTACATAATGTGATTTCTACCATAACAGCTAGGAGACTCATTCGAAAGGGATGTGAAGCTTTCTTAGCCTTAGTGGTAGACATTAGTGTTCAAACCCCAAGCTTAGATTAGATACTTATTGTGTCTAATTTTCTTGACATATTCCCAGATGAGTTGTCAGGATTGCCTCCCCATTAGGAGTTAGATTTTGAGATTGAGACTTTATCCGGATGTGAACCCAGTCTTAATTACTCCTTACAGAATGGCCCTAGTAAAACTGAAGGAACTAAAAGTATAATTGCAAGAGTTGCTGGATAAAGGCTTCATTAGGCTTAGTGTGTCTCCTTGGGGAGCTTCTGTGTTATTTGTGAAGAAGAAGGATGGATCATTTTGAGTGTGCATCGATTATAAGCAACTGAACAAGGTGACAACTAAGAACAAGTACCTGTTGCCTAGGATTAATGATTTTTTTTTATCAGCTACGGGGTGCTAGTGACTTCTCTAAGATAGATTTGAGGTTAGGGTACCATCAGTTATGGATTAAGGAAGGTGATATCCCTAAGACTGCTTTTAGGACATGTTACGGGCATTATGAGTTCTAAGTAATGCCGTTTAGGCTCACTAATGCCCTAATAGCCTTCATGGACTTGATGAACAGAGTTTTCAAGCCATACTTGGATCAATTCATGGTTGTGTTCATAGATGATATCTTAGTGTATTTTAGAACCTAAGAGGAATATGAATAGCATCTTCGGATTGTGTTGCAGACATTGAGAGAGATGCAATTGAAGGCTAAGTTGATCAAAAGTGAGTTCTAGTTAGAAGAAGTGGCTTTCTTGCATCACATTGCCTCAGCTGAAGGTATCAGGGTAGACTTGAGTAAGGTGGAAGAAGGGTTGGAGTAGAATCCTCCTAGGAATGTGGTAGAGATCCAAAGCTTCCTATGATTGGCAGGTTACTACTAGAGGTTCGTAAAAGGGTTTTTGATGATTGCTGCTCCATTAATAAGGTTGATTAGAAAAGATGTGAAGTTTGAGTGGGACGACACGTGTCAAGCTAGCTTTGATAGATTAAAGCAAATGTTGACAAAAGCTCTTATCCTGACTCACCTAGAACTGGGTAAAGAGTTTGTGATCTATAGTGATGCATCACACAATGTGCTTGGTTGTGTGTTGATATAGGAATGAAAGGTCATTACTTATGCCTCCCGATAGCTGAAGCCACATGAAAAGAATTGCCCGCTGCATGATTTAGAACTTGCTGCGATTATCTTTGCATTGAAAGTATGGGGGCACTACTTATATAGAGAAATATGCTACATCTACACAGATCACAAGAGCTTAAAAGTACTTGCCTACAAAGAAGGAATTGAACTTGAGACAACAATGATAGATAGAGTTAATCAAGGACTATAATTACTTGATTGACTATCATCTAAGATAGGCGAATGTAGTTGTAGATGCTTAGAGCTAGAAGATGATAGATACTCTGAGTTTGATGCATGTTAGAGTGGAGTACATGCTAGAAGGTGCAATGTTAGCTAAATTGCAAGTTAAAGTAGATTTTAGGCAACAAGTGAAAGAGGCTCAGTTGGGAGATGCTTACTTAGTGTAGACTATGGGTAAAGTCAAAGAGGGGAAGGCTATAGGCTTTGAGTTGAGTGAAGATAGAAGACTATATTACCAGAATAGGTTGTGTGTGCTTGATGTCGATGAGTTGAGATTGCAAATTTTGAAAGAAGCTTACGAGGCTCCATACTTTATGCATCCAGGAAGCACGAAGATGTACCTTGGGTTAAAGCCTCATTATTAGTGGCTAGGGATGAAACGTGAGGTAGCTAAATCTGTGGCTCGTTGTTTGACATGTCAACAGGTGAAAGCAAAACACCAGGTTCCTTCTAGATTGCTACATTCAATTGCAATTCTAGAATGGAAATGAGAGAAGATCACCATGGATTTTATCATGGGACTACCTATGACTAGGAATAAGTGTGATGCCATTTAGGTGATCTTGGATAGGCTAATGAAGATAGCCCATTTTATACCTGTCAGGATGGACTACACGTTGGAGAAATTGGCCAAATTATATATTGATGAGATTGTGAGGTTACATAGAGTGCCAGTAGCCATAATCTCATACCAGGACTCGAGATTTACTTTTAGGTTTTGAAAGAAGTTGAAGGAAGCCTTGGGTATTTGATTGACATACAGTACCGCATTCCATCCTCAGATAGATGGTCAATCTGAGAGAGTGATACAAGTATTGGAAGATATGCTACGAAGCTATGCCATTGAGTTTAAAGGCAATTGGGACCAATATTTGGCACTAGCAGAATTTGCATATAACAATAACCACTAGTCTAGTTTAGGCATGCACCATATGAAGCATTCTATGGTTGTCGATACAGGACTCCTTTGTGTTAGAGTGAAGTGGGAGAAAGCAGGATCATTAGATCTGAGTTGATTTAGGATGCTGAGGAGAAAGTTAAAGTGATTAGAGAAAGGTTAAAAGTTACATCAGATAGACAGAAGTCTTATATAGACCTGAAGAGAATGGATATTAAGTATGAAGTTAGAGATCGAGTGTTCTGAAAAGTGTTGCCATGGAAGAAATGCTTCGATTTGGCAAGAAGGGCAAGCTTAGTTCGAGATTCATTAGGCCCTATGAGATCACGGAAAGAGTGGGTCCATTTGCTTATCGACTTCCTTTGCCACCTAAATTGCAGCAA
The DNA here is from genome assembly GCA_948208565.1 of Hura crepitans. Classification (NCBI taxonomy): domain Eukaryota; kingdom Viridiplantae; phylum Streptophyta; class Magnoliopsida; order Malpighiales; family Euphorbiaceae; genus Hura; species Hura crepitans. The sequence goes on along the minus strand of CANXYI010819257.1, from coordinate 12,410 downwards.
ATACATGATGCCTTTCATGTATCTATGTTGAGACGCTATCGGTCATATCTGATGCATATGATAGCTATTAAGGAAATACAAGTTCAGCCAGACTTGACCTAAGAGGAGGAACTAGTGCAAATCCTAGCTAAAGAGATGAAATAGCTAAGAAACAAAATGATCCCACTTGTGAAGGTGTTATAGAGACACCACAACATGACTGAGGCGACATGAGAATGTGAGGAGTAGATGCGGATGCAGTATCCTCACCTTTTTACCTTAAGTAATTTTGAGGATGAAATTTCTTAAGAGGGGAAAAATTATAATGCTCGAAAGTCAAGATCTTATAAACAATACCTTATTGGCCAAAGTGATGTTCCCCATGGTAGAGGCTAGTATTACGAGTTCGATGATTGGCGTATTGGTCATAAAACTTTAGTGGGGCTAAAAATAGGGAAAAAGAATGAATTAAAAAATTTAGCAAAACCAATAAATCATTTTAGGTCAAGAACTAGTGGATGAGGAGATAAAATGAGGTTGGGGAGGGATAGCCCTAGGATATGCCGAGACGGTCTCGAAAATACCACATCTTGGACCTCAAAAATTCCATTGAGTTTAATAAAGGAGGAATTAAAATTTTTTAAGGTCAATAGATATTTTTTTCTGAATATTTTATTTTCACAGGTGAATAATGCCAAAAAGTCAACTATTGAATTTTTACTTGAAATTTTATATGGGCCCTAGATATACTAATCGAGGATTTTTAAAATGAAAATGAGAATTTTTAGAGGCCTAGAGAATATTTGGTGAATTTTTGAAGCTAAAAGTGACCTAAAATGCATTTTAGCCATTTAAAGGCCATGTGGGCCACACCAAAGCATCCAACCCCATAATTGAAGAGGTTAGACATGTGAACCACCTCACATATGCAAAAATCATCTTCAACATCCCACACCAAAGAAAACCGATGCCACCTCTATGTTGACCCCACTATTTCCTTCATTTTCTCTCTCCACTCTCCTCCAAACTCTATAAAAATTATAGGAAATAAAACCTCCATCATCCATAGATAGCAATTCCATTAAGAAATTAGAGAAAAAGGGCTTATTTTGGAAGATTCACCACTTAGGTGAATAGTGATAAAAGTGTGTGTAAGTCCTCCAATTTCATTTTTTATTTTTTGATATAGGTAGATTAAGTAATTCTAAGAATCACCATAGTTTTAGAATTTCAATTAGAGCTTTAGATATTTTTTTAGGATTTTTCTAAGTCAAAAATGGTGTATGTTTAGGGGTACCAAATCCAAGTGTGGAGAACCAAGGCAATAAGGCTAGAAGTAGTGGAAAAAGGGGTGTACACACAACTTAGGTATGTGGAATAAACTCAAACTTACTATATCTATGTATATTTCACATTTGGGTGGATGAACATTATATGGAATTACTTAATTTTGGGTATAGGCATGGTAATTAGGGAAAATGTCATTATAAGTATTTTATTGTCATTAAAATATTAGGATTGGTAGGTTGAATTGAGAAGAATTGCATGTGTAAGTGAGAATGAATTATTTGGCTGAAATGTGTGTGTAATGATGTATGGCATGTGTGATCATGTGCTTGATATATCATGTGCAAAAATGATGTGCAAATGAAGTGTAGAAATTACAAGTAAAATGGAATAAAATGGTACTTTATGTGGCATAAAATTGTAACCTATTTGAATAAAAATATAGGACTAGAAGTATGGTGTGATAATGTACCCTATATTGTGGTTTTGGTATAAGTATAATGGCATGAAGAAATAATGAAAATGACAGTTGAATAGCACTATTGATGAAAGGCATAAAACACAAAAGTGACTAAATGAATAGTGTCAGTTGCGCAAACTGACGAAATGAATAGTAACTTTGCGATCGTGGGCAAAGTTACAATGAGTTGTGTGATTTTTATCTTAAAATGTAACTTGATGGTAAAATTAGATTTGGGAATGTAAAATATTAAGATTTATAGTTTGAATTAATAAACAGCCCATCAGTTAAACACCTACTTGATTGGTTGACTGGTCAACTAGGGAGTAGCAACTGCTAGGCAGTTGGTCATTCTAGGGCCTACTATTGTGTGTTAATTGTGGCGGGTGCAGTTGCTGAGGTTCTAACTTGAACTTTACATTGTTGGGTATTGCGAGGCCCACATGGGCTAGTCCCTACTACCCGTGTATCTATTTGTGGGTATCGGGAGGTCCGACAGGGTTGATCCCTGCTATCCACCCATGGTGATGTTGATGTGTTTTGCAGATATTGGGAGTGGTCTACGAACGGGTCCTTGCTATCGTGAGAGGTAGGTGCAGTTACCTAGGTCCTGAAAGTGGGCCATTGCACAGGATAGTCCCGCTATCCAGTGTCTTAAAGAGTTGTTTGTCTATCAATAGTCCCACTATCCGGTGTCTTAAAGAGTTATTTATCTTTCATGGGCCTTTAATAATAATAATACTACCTAATAAGCTATTTGAATAACAGAACTTGAACGTACACTAAATCTAAAAGAGTTAGGATGAACACAAATGTACACTGAACATTGCATGTTGCTTGTATGCATGCCTGGACATAATATGTTTGATTTATTCCACCACTGAGTTTTATACTCAGCATGTCAGTGTTCTAATGTGCAGGCTGTAGACGAAGTGATGGTCAGCACCAGATATCACCAATGTAGCTACCGTAGAGTCTTTTGGTACTTTTTGTCTTTCTTTTTGAGTTCTGTATAGATGCACTCATGTATATAGATATTGTGGGTTCTAAAATTGATGTGCATGTACAATTTTGTATGGTAATGAATATCTGTTTATGCATAATTATGTGCTAATGGGTCTATGACCTTGTGATTTGTGAAACGGGTATATTATTGTGCTATAATGGTGTTTTAGAGGACCAGAGGATCCAAAAGGGGGATGAGATTGAGAAAATGAGATTAAAAGTGTTTTTCTTTGCAGAGTTATTTAGGGTTAGTTATCAAAATAGTCGTTATGTTGCCCGATTTTCTGTAATTGTCTCATAGGATTAAATTATGGTTTTAATGGACTAAGAGAAGTAGTAATAAGTGGATAATTAATTAGAAACAGAATAAAGGCATGTTTGGTCAAATTCGGTCAAACATAGGTAGAAGTTAAATGAAAGGCCCTTGGGGAAATCCAAGGATGGGTGACCTCAGCGGGAAAGTGGCACCCCTTGCCTATTTTAGATAGAAATGGGTAGGGGGTGTTACACTTATAATACTGATAGGCCTTTGATTATCCTTCTGAGCTTTTTTTCACTTGCTGCATTAAATTAGGCTTCACTTGCAACTTTACAAGCAAGCCTCTATCATCCTTAATCTTCAATCTAACATTCATAGCTCTCAAAGTAACTATAAATTTCTTGCTTAAAGCATCGACCACAATATTGGCCTTCCCATAATGATAGTCAATAAGGCAATCATAATCCTTTATTAACTCTATCTATCTCCTCTATTTAAGATTCAACTTCTTTTATGTAGGAAGGTACTTTAAGCTCTTGTGGCCAATTTAGGCATAGCATTTCTTTCAATAGTGATAATGCCTCCAAATTTTCAATGCGAAAAACATAGTCGCCAACTTAAGATCTTGGGTTGTATAATTTTTCTCATGAGGTTTCAACTACCATGAAACATAAGCAACTACCTTACCTTCTTGCATGAGTACACATCTTAACCAATTGAAAGAAGCATCACTATAGATAGTGAACTCTTTCTCTAAAACTGGTTAAACCAAGATCAGATCCTTAGTCAACATACTCTTGGGCTTCTGAAAGCTCTCCTGGCACTATCATCCTAGATAAACTGAGCATTCTTCCTTAAAAAATGTGTTATAGGGGCAATAATCAAGGAAGACTTCTTAACAAACCTCTTGTAGTAACCTACCAAACCTAAGAAACTCATAATCTCGATGGTAGTCTTGGGTGGCTTCCACTCCATCACAATATTAACCTTACTAAGATCAACTCTTATGCCATTTGTTGTAACAATGTGTCTAAGAAAAGACACTATATCTAGCCAAAACTCACACTTGCTAAGCTCGACATAAAGCTTCTTATCTCTTAGCTTCTACAGAACAATCCTTAAATGTTGCTCGTGTTCATCCTAATTCTTCAAATACATAAGGATGTCATCAATAAAAACCATAACAAACAGATCCAAGAATGGCCTAAAGATATGATTCATCATATCCATAAATTCTACTAGAGCATTGGTAAGCTTAAATGGCATTACCAAAAACTCATAATGGCCATATCTTGTTTTGAATGCTATCTTATGCACATCTACCTCTTTAACTTTCAGTTGATAATAATCAGATCTGAGATCAATCTTAGAGAAAATGCCTATTCCTTTCAGTTGATCAAACCAATCATCAGCTATTGGCAACGTATGCTTATTCTTGGCGATCACCTTATTTAGCTATTAACAACCCACACACAATCTTAGAGATCCATCCTTCTTCTTATCAAATGGAATCAGAGCTCCCTAAGGTGAAACACTTAGTCTAATGAAACCTTTATCTAACAATTCCTATAGCTTCATTTTTAACTCCTTCAACTCAGTAGGAGCCATCCTATAAAGAGCTGTGGATATTGGCATTGTACCTACTAACACCTCAATCCCAAACTCAACATCTTATTCTATTGGTAAACTAGGTAGTTTAATTAGGAACACATCCTCAAACTTTGATACTACTAGTATTTGGCTTATTTTTGGCTCTACTTTTCTAGTATCAATCAGATAAGCCAAATAATCTTAACAGCCTTTCCTTATCAATCTCCTCGCTACAACTAGATAAAAGTGTAATTTGCTTATTTCTACAATCCACTACCGCATGATACTTAGACAATCAATCCATGCCTAAGATCAAATTGAACTCATCAAAAGGTAGCTCAATGAGATTAGCTGCAAGCTTATATCCTTGCACCATTAAGGGACAATTTTTGTAAACCTTATTAGATATCATATGCTTCCCTATTAGATTACTAACCATGATATCAATATCAAGCATCTCTAACACTAGACCCCTATCTTATGCCTGTGTTGTGTAAATATATAAGTGTATGAAACCTGTATCAATTAAAAGAAAGTAAATCAAAGAGTTAAAATGTACCTGCTATAACTTTTGGCATGTCCACCTCATCTCTAGCTCTAATCATGTACTATTTGGCTAGAGCTTTTCCTTCTGACTCATCTCTCCTGCTATTCCTAGCTTTATCTCTTGTATTTTTCTTATCTCTCCTCTGAGAAGAAACCATAGGTTTCATAGGACAATCCTAGACAAAGTAGCCTTTAGAGCTATAATTCTAGCACATTGTGGGTATAGTCATCCAGCATATACCCATATGTCTCATACCATAATGCTTACACTTTGGCACTTATGGTAATTGAGCTATTGATGTAGGGGTACTAGAGATCTAGATCTATTGCCTAGACTACACTCTCAAGCCCTATCCTAATTTTTATACTTGATCTTGGTTTTAGCTCAACTAGTTTCTAACCTACTCACCTTTTTGCTTCTTATCTAAAGTAGATACAAAATTGCCTTATCCTTAACTAAAGGTCCTCTTCTTTTAATGGCTATCTCTTTTCTCTCTCATCTTCTATACTAACTCAGCAGACTGACAAGTAGCAACTAGAGTAAAGAAAACCCTTTTCTTTATAGGTAGTATATGTTGTATAACATCTAAATTTAGCCCTATCTCAAATCTTTTACAGCTGTCTTCTATTATGACCATTGCCTTTGTATAATAGCTAAGTCTAGCAAACTCCCTCTCATACTTTGAAATAGATCTCTGCCTCTGCTTTAGCTCTATAAACTCTTATCTCTTTAACTCAAGATAATGTTCCATATTATATTTCTTCTTAAACTTTTTTAGAAAGATATCCTAGGTTAAATCTATTTATGCCATATGCTCTATGATAGTTTCCCAACATTTCAATGCCTCATCCACTAACAATGCAATGGCATAATGGGCATACTCATTTTGAGTGCATCCCAACTATTGCTCAATCCACATAGTCAAATCTAACCAATAATCTACTTTCCTATGCTCCTTCTAGTCCCTACCCCTAAAAAACTTATCTCTATTCTTTAACAACCTCTCCAAATAGGTCTTCTAATAAACCTATGGCTTTTGTTGTACTAGTGATGGTAGTGTAACATGCACTATAGTAGCTGCCAGAATTGCTTGCCTCACTTAATCTAATATCTGCTTTAGCCAAATTAGCCGACCATGAGACTTTTATGCCATATAACTAGTATCGCTTCTAATAATAGACTCGACCCTAATAACCTCTAGTTTATTTGTAATTAGAGTATGGCTCTCAACCTCTTTCTCATCTATCAGTGTAGATTAAGTCATCATTAAATCTACTGGTAGGGAAAGTAGATTACAAGCCTCATATGTATAATTATATGATGTATACTTTTAAATCCTATAGCACTCTTATATAACCTATATACACATCAATGAATGCCTAAATCGAAATTCTGATACCACTAAATGTGACACCCTTGACCCTTTACTGTATGTTGTCTTTTTTATTATGTTTATGTTAATGAGTGTGTATAAAAGTGTGATGTTAGATATGTATATTATGTGTTTTGTGGTTAGTGAATGAATGTGTGTTGTGTAGGAATGATATAGAGTATGAATACATAAATAAATGGGAAGGAAATAATGTGCATGTGAGTGATTGAATTATGGCCAAATGGTATATGCATGAAAAATGTGTGTGTATGTGTAATTAAATTGTATATGGAATGTAAGTGAATTGATGAGATAAGGGTAGGCATGATTAAAATGAGAAATTACATGTTTATGTGTTTTTAACCTTATGGCTAAGAGGTATATAAAAGAGTATGTGTGTATAAGTAAGTTTAATTAAAGATGTAATACACAAATGAAATGGCAATTAAGTAATGAATGGGATTAAGATGTGTGGTTAATGAGTAATGAATTTAAGGCATTACATATCATATGTTAAATAGGTGTGATGTATGTATGTGTGATTATGTGTATAGACTAGTTAAAATAAGTGCATGTGTATATGCTTTTATGAGGAAAATGTGCTTATGTGGTATCATAACTGCAATAAACATGAGTGACTAAGGATAGGGCAAAAATATAATGTGTATGTCTAGGAAATGTGTGTGGGTGAGTGGTGCAATAAGAGTAAAGGTGTGCGTGCATATGTAGGTGATGTAAATGAGTTAGGAAGTAAGAAAAGTGCCTAATGGTAACATGAAACTAAAAAGAAGCTAATTGAGTGTGCTTGTGTATGTAGTGGCTATGTGATATAGGTAAGGAATACAAAGTGTATGTTATAGTGTTCTAAGGTAATTAATATGTGTTATACTTAGGATTGTGCGATTATGAGAATAGAATGAATAATAGTGAAATAAATAAATGAGATGTGTTTGAGAGATACAATAATGTAATGGCAAAGTAAAGTATTGAATCATGACAATCGTAACTTAATAGAAATTCAAGTGACATAGCATTGCATGATAATGGCATGAATGGTCAATAATAGTGGCCATGCAAAATGAGAAAAAAGGAAATTTTGAGGTTACACACAAATGCTTAAAAGTAACGGAAATGAACATAAGCATGTGTACCTTTAAATAATATGGTGCTGGTGAATAAGTATGTGAATTGAACTTAAACTAAATGGTATTAAACCAATGATTAAGAAAACTTAGTGAAGTTAGCCCATATTAGCTAGACCACCTACTAGAAAGGTTTACTAGTTAACTAGGTAGTTAGTATCTACTAAAGGCTTAATCTATGAGGATTATGGCCTACTATATAGTGGATGCAGCTACCAGATTGTGATTGAGCCTACATGTTCTCGGTATTAGGAGGTCTACACGGACTGATTATTGTAATCTAAGGTAATTAGGAGGTTTGCATGGACTAACCCCTACCATGCAAATATTTGGAGGTCAGCACAGACTAATCCCTACTAATCACTTTGCTTTGGGTTTTGGGAGGTCCATATAGGCTAATCCCTACTACCCATGTTGTTATGGATATTAGGAGGTCCACTAGGGCTGATCTTTGTTATCTAATATTGATCTGATTTAGGAAATTAAGAGGTCCACCAGGGCTAATCCACGCTATCCCATATTTTAGGAGGTCCAAGTAGACTAATCCTTGCCACTCGATATTGGGAAGTTCTACAAAATTAATCTTTGCTATCAAATAGATGGTGTGTACAGACATCGAGGCCCAAGCTGCAGCCACTGTAGATGATGGATCTTATTATCTAGTCTATGATAGCATCTCTTAAGTATAGGCCTAAAATGATAATAATAATAATAATGAATTAAATGTGATGATATTATAGATCAATGAGATAAAATAAGGAATAGATTAATGGCTAACATATTAGATCTATGGTATAAGGATCCCTCTAATAGAATGAGTTAAAGTTATAAAGACAAATAGGTACAAACATACTAATGTGTGGCATGCTTTTGACCTAAAGGTAATAGCATGTTAACATGAGTAAGAAAATGCATACAAATGAATAAATACATTATGGCCATGGAATAAAGGTATATGAGATATGAGGACTTAAGGAAAAGGGTATAACATAATCTAATAATCTATGCCTCTATGAATGAATTAAATATGATAATGGTGTATTCACATGACTTAATAACATGCATACTTGTAGGTGACTAATAATATAATAATTGCATACACCCATTAGCAAATAATTTTGCATGCTCGTGTGATATGTGTGTTTTATCCAATGCATATTATGCTAAATTCACCATAGAATATATACTCAGTGTGTCAGTCTTCTAATGCATAGGTGTTAGATAGCAACTAATAGTACCACCTTATGCAACAGTGTAGCAGAAAACTTCCAAGGAGAACACTGTATTGGTACCTCTATGTGTAATAGTTAGATTAGTGGCACTCATATATGAAGGGGGTAGTGGTCATTGAGCTAGCCAAATATGGTATAATGTATGAACCTATTTTAATTAAATTGTATGGCAAACTAGATTACAAGTTATATGAACAAGCATGTTTATTTATTTATTTTTACTGAGGCATTTCTATATTGAGGGATTGTATTTTATTGATTGAGACACTATTATAATGATGATACCATAGGAGAATAATTGTACGATCAGATAAACCCAATGACTATGGAAATAATTAAGAATAGTTTTAAAAGTGTTTTACAGGTTTAAAATTTTTAGTTCTTCACTCAGACAACCATTATACTTCTAAAATTTTTGTAAGTTCGTCTTTTTTTTATAATTGGGCTTTTTAAATAATCTTTCGCATAAGTTTAAACGTGGTTAGGTTAGAGTACAATAAAGATGGGCAACCTTCTGGGAAGTGATATCTCTTGTTCAATCCAAAAATATATTTGGATAGGAGGTGTTTCATTTACCAACCTATACACATTATGTAACAAAAGTAGGCACACTTCAATTCATTTTCATTATGTTACATACACTAGTCAACTTATATAGTCAATCATACTCACAACCACTTTTGAGCATACATATGTTATATTATTATACTTATATTTTTACTATTATAGCATACCATAACTAGGTTCATACAACTTACAATTCATCTATTACACTAAGCATCACATTTTACTATATCCACATACACATATACTCATTGCATCATTTCATCATTACAAGACATAATTTTATACTAGCACATCCATACTCATTTCATAACCTGCTAATCACACAAATAACATTTATTCTTCACCATACAAACCATATTAGTTTTGACATAAGCATGAACACATTGAAGTTACTTTAACCTCTTAATTAATACATTGAAGCATGCATTTTACTTCTATTCTAATCACCATCCCTTATACACACATGTTCCACATAACATAAGTTCAAAGAGGCATAACATACTAGAACTAACGCTTCTTACTTTATATGATACTAATATTTTACAACCTAATACCAAGCTTATATATATATACCACATACCACCATGCCATAGATTATGATCCAAGCTAAACATCATTCAACACCTATTTATAATTACATACCCAAATTTTATCCACCACCTCAAAAACACACACAGCACACATTAATTATTAAGTTATCACCTTTATCACATGTAATTTACAAAATTCAACTACTAATTACAATCACATACTTTAATCCATATTACTACACAAATTTTACAACAATAACTCAATGTACATAAATTATTGGATAAACTAACCCAATAATGTCTAAAACACTAATCAAGCCTCATCATGTAATGCTTGCGGATTGAGGTTTCATGAATAGTACCATTGAGGCTTAAATAGTGTTCCTGGGAAGCCAGGATAACTTTGTAAGGCTGGTGAAGGTGTGTATTAGTCATAAAATTTTGACAGGCTAGAAAATAAGGAAAATGGATTAATTTAAAAATTTAGTAGAACCAATTATTCATTTTAGGTTAGAAACTAGTGAATAGTAACCTAAAATTGGGTTATGCCCAAAATGATATAGGATGTGTTCGGAAAGACTTGAAAATAGCATACCATAAAGGTCAAAAATTCTTATGAGTTCATTGGTGAAGGAATTTTGATTTTTTGAGGTTGTTTGATATTTTTTTTAGAATTTCTTATTATAGTAGGTGAATAGTACACCTACTAGGGTTTAGGCTTGAAATTTTATGAGGTCATAATTCAGCCTAATCAAGGATTTTTTTAATGAAACAACTATTTTTAGAAGTCTATAATAATTTTAAAAATTTTTCCAAAGTTTAAGGTCAAACATGATTCCTGTGGGCCATTAGATCGCAATATATCACAATCTAACACACACACACCACTAATATATAAGGGCTCCCCACACATGTACATCATTTAACATGTGTGAAGAAGCTATCGTCAACCTTTAGAATAACCTAGAAGTGACACCATTTTCTAAAGAAAACCCTCCCTCCATTTTTGCTCCATACCCATACCAAAACACCATCAAATCCCATAAGTCTTATATGGAAATAAACTTACATGACCTCTAGACTTCATTTCTACCCTTGGAATCACATAAAAAGCTCACTTTTGGAAGATTTATGTATGAGGTGAATAGTGCCATTTTTTAGTGTAAGAACACTTTTCCTAGTTTTTATCTTAGATTCGTATAGTCCTTGAAATTCTAAGAATTTTTATGTCTATAGTTTTCTATTTGGAGCTTCTTATGATTTTATATGAATTTTTAAAGCTAAGGTTCCATTATGTAGGTTCAAAGAGAGATTGTGAAGAACCAGGGCAAACAAGGCCTTAGGAACGTGGAAAGAGGTGTAAAAATACTCTAGGTATGTGGATTTAATACAATAGATGCATGCCAACATGTGTTTGTATGTGTACATGTATAAACATATGGATGGAAGTTTTGGTTCAAGTACGTGTATACTTGATTTGGTGTAGTAAGCATGCTATGATATGAATTAGATGTGATAATGATGATATAGATTTTGTTTAGGATGTGAAAAGTATATGAAAATGCATGATATATGTATGGTCATATGTATATCATGTATGTCATGCCATGTGCATGTATGCATGACATGTGTACATGATGTACTATGATGTTAAACATGATGTAACATGATGGTAATAACATGCGTAACATAAAAGGGAACATGGCATGTGAAAATATATGTATAATAATGGAATGATACATAGATATGGTTATGTATGATAATATGGGACATATTGTGTGTATGTGGTATGAAAAGGAATTGATAAAGGAAAAATGTACACATAATGTGAAATAATGGTTATTATATGGCCTGTAATGGAATGTATGTAATTTGGGCATTATATGACGTATTTAGTATGAATAATTTATGATAAACATGATGTTAGAATATGATGATAAATGTGTCTCATAATGTAAGACATAATGGCATGGTAGTTGATGACATAAAGCAATGAGAAAAATGAGAAATGACCAAGTGAATAGTGAAAAATGACCAAATGAATAGTAACATTTTCATAAACTAACTTATAACTATCTTATAAAAATAGTGACTTGTAACTGTATAATGATAATTAAGTAGATGAAATTGGTTAATATCCATGTCTTAATAATTTAGAAATAAATAGAATGAATGAACAGTAAATAAATTAATTAATTATTAAATTGTTGGCCTATTAGTTAGATACCTATTGGATAAGTTGACTAGTCAACTAGTGATTAGCAGCTACTAGAGACTTTATGCCTTGGGGGCTATTACTTTGATGATTACGATGGTGAGTGTAGCCCTCGAGGTTATAATGTTGGCCACTGCACCATCTAGGTGCAGCCATAATAGTTTCAATATGGGACCACTACATTAGGTAGGTGCAGCTGCTGAGGTCTTGAGATAGGCCACTACA
>CANXYI010819200.1:0-14752 GCA_948208565.1 Hura crepitans | reverse complement strand
ATTTTTAGGTCCATCTTGGGCCTTTCTCGATACGATACCAACTAAAGTCACTATTCACTAGATCTCAGCATAAAATAATTTATTGGTTCTACTAAAAGTGTTTATTATTTCATTTTCATTATTATTTTTTATGTCCCTATTTGACTGGTACTTTGTAATGCCTAAAAAATCTTAGTGTTATAAATAGTACTTCCCAAGACATGAATAGTGTTTTCTTGAGACCGGGAGCAATAACTTTACTAAATGGAAGTATTAATCATAACATAAATTTGGATGAAATTTGAAGTCAAAACGAAGTCGTATAGGTGGTTAAAAATGATAGTTAAGTGTTATGGCAGTGTCACGTGAATAGTGACCTAGTTCTAATTGAACCGTAAAAAATATTCAAAAGTTGCTTAGAAAATTCTAGGATTGGTACAAACTGATACTCAAATATTCCAAATAGTCTATTGGCATTAGAATTAGAATTTTAGGATATGGAAAAGTATTTTTACAAAAATCAGGGAAACTAAAATAATGGCCTTTTATTCGATTTTCTCATTTTTTAAGCTCCAATTTTAGAGGGTTATAGGGTATTAATTATAGAATTTTAATGGAATTAAATTAAGGTTAATAGAGATGGAATGAAGTGGAAATAAGAGAGGAAAATAGGAGGACTTAAGAGGGAATTTTCCCCAACTATACATAGGGTCAAAATTCATTAAAATGGTCAAAGTTTGAATAACTTATCTTCTTCCTCCCTCTCCTTTAGTTGCCGACACACCCTCCTCCCATGGAAGCTTGATTTTTCTTCTTCCTCCACCTAAAATTCTCTTTAATCTCCCTCACCCAATCCAAATAACCAAGCCTCTATGACCTCTACAAGCTATTAGAAGTGGAATATCATGAAAAAAAATTGCAAGATTTGCTCAATTTTGAGTCTCAATAAATAGTGATCATTTTTAGTTCAAGTACATTTTTTCGACTTCCAATATTTTCCTTGGGTTGTATAGATGCCCAAGAGTTTATTTATGTGGTTAGTTTTAATTTTTGAAACATATTTAATTGTATACAATTTTTAGGAAAATGAATTTATAATTAGCAGTTGACCTGGGTAATAATCGAAACGACAAAGGAAAGAAAAAAGGTGTGAACAATCTTGAAATCATCTTTTGGACTCATTGTCAATGTAATTTCAAAAATTTAATGTCTGTGTGTGTGTGTTAGTGCATTTAATGTGTGTGTTATGCATAATAAATGTGGTAGTTTTAAGCTTAAGTGATACATTTATGTGAGTTAATGTTATTAATGGTAATTACTAACTAGAAATAAATGCATGAATGAATATGAACTTTAGTGTCTTTTAATGACCTTCGGGTCTAGATAATAACCTTTAAGTCCGGATAATGACCATTAGGTCTGGTAATGGCCTTTTGGTCTTATTTAAGGGCCTTTGTGGTTCTAATAGCCTAGGTTGCCTAGTATCCCCGTTATCAATTTTAGTTAAGTGTTTCCTTAAGTATAGGCATTAAAATTCATAATGATGAATTTATTATTTATTGTGATACTTGTTTATGATGTTGGGCTTGAATATAATTATTATGGTAAATGCCTATATATATGGTTGATACATGCTTTAGTATTTTGCTTTTGTGAAAAGTATATTATGAGCACGTAAGACATAGTTATATACACTTATTTGCCATATATTACATATGTATGATGATGCGTGAGCACCTTAAATTTTCCTAATTACACCACTAAGCTAATTTGGTTAATGCATCATTTCATTTTGTGATGCATAAGTTGAAGAATGTGATTAGAGTGAAAGTCTCCTATTTGTTACAGAATAAAAGCAAGCTACTTTTTGGGTATTTTGCTAACATGTACATATTATTATTGTGATGTAATTATTTAACAGGCACTTGTATGTAACATAAGAGAGATTGGGCCTAATTTGGGATATTATTATTTTGTAACTACCTAAACAGGTTTTAAAACTATATTTTGATATCCATTTGCAAATGTTCTTCTGATATTGTGATATTGATATGTTGAGTTGATGTTGGATGATTAGAAGGACCAATTTGTGTTGAATATGTGATGGATGTACTATAGAAGTGTTATTTTCATATGTAGGTTACTATTCATTTTGGGATAGTGCCCTAGTACAGCTGTTATACTGCCTGATTTTTGACACTAAGATTCCTAAAATGATTATAACATGTTAAAATGAATTTTTAAATATTGAGAATCAAATTCTAAGACTTAAATTTTAAGTAAACATGATTTGAAAAAGGTTTTAAATTATTTGAATTTTTTTAAGAAAAAAGGAAATGAGTTAAGTAAGTTCGGTAACATGTTTATTTGTACAATCCTTATTTAGGTCCAGAAATCAGATCGAGTAAGAGATGTCACATTTAGGGGTATCAAAGCTCTAGTTTAGGCATTTCTCAAGGTTTAAGGCTTATAATATGGTCTTTTCCCTATAGCTTGCAATGAGTTTAAATAGGCCTCATAGTAAGGAAGAGGTTGAGAGCCATACTCCAATAATAGTTGTGCAAAGAGCTGCTAGAGTTGTATCTATCTATAGAAGTGATACTAGGTATATATCTTTAGTAGCACAAGTACAACTAGTATTCTTGAGAGAGATGTTAGATTTACTAAGATAGGCCATAAGAGTAGCACATCCACTGCCTCCACTAGTTCAACAACCACCTCTAATACCATAGACTATTTAAAAGACTTATCTTGAGAGGATCAAGAAGAAGGGGGCCAAAGATATTAAGGGTACAGATATTGCATACACTAGTGCAGTAGAGTACTGGTTGGATAAAACCACTAGAATTATACACTAGCTTAAGTGCATATTGAAAGAAAAGGTTATCCATGCCACTTCTTTATTGCAAGAGAAAGCTTTTAAATAGTGGGAAGCTTTGATAGAACACAAGAATGAGGCTAACTTTGACATGGGATTACTTCTTAGAGGAGTTTCAAAAAAAGTACATATCTAAGAAGTACTTGGATGCCAAAAGATAGGAATTTGTGGATTTAAAACAAGGATAGAAGTTAATACTTGAGTATAAAAAGGACTACACCATGTCAAGTAGATATGCTAAAGACATGGTTTAGATAGAAGTCGATAGGTGCAAAAGATTTGACAAGGGGCTGAATATGGAGATTAAGGCAAACATAGCGCCTATAAAGATTTGGGATTTCCTTGCACTAGTATTAGCTTGCCTAGTGATAGAAGAGGTATAGAAAGAGAAGCAAGAATTTTACCAAAAGAAGAGATCATTTAGTCAGGGATCAACTAGTGCAACCTATCATACAGATAAGAAGTTCAAGGGGAGTCAGTCTGGGGCACCATTGTAGACCCAGAAGTAGGGTCAATCTCAAAGACAAGTATAGATAGCACAAAGTAAGACAAGGCTACAATAGTCTCAAGTTGCTAGTGCTCTAGTGAACTCAGAGTAATTAGTGACCCAAGTGTGTGACTTATCATAGGACACAAAAGGGGGAGTGCTAGAGATCTAAATTAGGAGTCTATTTGGATGTGGTGCAGCAAGAAATTTCAACCAAGCCTGCCTATAATAGTTTATAGGTGAATATAGATCTACACCTAGATCAGTTAATAGTCAAAAAGGTGAATAAGGTGAGAAGATAGTGGGTACATAGAGGGTCAGGGTTAAGAGTAAAGTAGAGACTAAAGTGCCTACCATGTAGTACGCCATCAAAGCTATAGAAGAGATTGATTTTTTGGATGTGATAGTGGGTACCTTTCTTCTCTGTAATTCTCCTACTTTAATTTTGATTGATCTAGGGTTTACAAACCCATATATATACACTGCATAGGCACAAAAATAAAGGTTAGTATCAAAAAACCTTGACATAGAGATTATGGTTAGCAACTATATAAGTCAGCATGTAATTATGAACAAAGTCTACAAAAAATGTCCCTTGATAGCACAAAGACATCAATTTTTGGCCAATCTCATTGAGCTACCTTTAAATGAGTTCAAATTGATCTTGGGCATAGATTTGTTGTCTAAGTATCAAGCAATTATGGATTGTGGTCAGAAGTGGATATCTCTTAAGGCTAATGATGGGATAGAGATCACAGTGGCTAGTGAAAGAACAAATTTTCTCTCTAATATGATATCATTTATTTTAGCTAGACAAATGTTGAGAAAGGGTTGTCGGGCTTTCTTGGCACATGTGTAGGATGCCATTAAGGGAGAGCCATATGCTAGTGTTATACCAGTGGTGTTAGAGTACGCAGATGTTTTTCTTAAAGAGTTACCTAGTTTGCTGCTAGAATGGAACTCGAGTTTAGCGTAGAGGTTTTACCTGACACTACTCTGGTATTTATAGCTCCATATCAAATGGCTCCTATAGAGTTAAAAGAGTTGAAGTTTTAGTTACAAGAGTTGCTTGACAAAGGTTTCATTAGTCCAAGTGTATCACCTTAGGGAGCATTGGTCTTATTTGTTAAGAAGAAGGATAGTTCTCTTCAGTTATGTGTGGACTACTGATAGTTGAACAAGGCGACCACTAAGAATAAGTATCCTCTACCAAGGATAGATGATTTGTTTAATTAGCTTAAAGGAGTTAAAGTGTTTTCCATGATTGATTTGAGGTTTGGTTATTACCTGTTGAGAGTTAAAGAGGGAGATATGGCCAAGTCTACTTTCAGGATACATTTTAGCCATTATGAGTTTTTAGAAATGCCATTTGGTCTTACCAATGCTTTTACAGCCTTTATGGATCTCATGAATTGAGTCTTTTAACCTTTCTTGGATTAGTTTATTATGGTATTTATAGATGATATTATGGTATACTTAAGAAGTAAGGAAAAACATGAACAGTATTTGAGAATAGTTCTACAAGTTCTAAGAGATGAGAAGCTCTATGCCAAATTTGGCAAGTGTGAGTTTTGGCTTAATGAGGTATCTTTCTTAGGACACATAACTTCTACAGAAGGTATCTAGGTGGATCTTAATAAGATACAAGTTGTTATGGAATGGAAGCCACTTAAGAACAAAATTGAGATCAAGAGTTTCCTTATTTTGGTAGGTTATTATAGACTATTTGTTAAGGGTTTCTCCTTGATTATAGCACCTATGGCTCGGTTATTAAGGAAAGATATGAAGTTTTTTTTGGATGACTGATGTTAGAAGAGTTTTGATAAGCTATAAGTCATGTTGATAAAAGCCCCTATCCTTTTACAACAAGTGTTAGGAAAGGATTTTACCATCTACAGCGATACATCTCTTAATGTGTTAGGGTGTGTCCTGATGCAAAAAGGCAAGGTTATTGCCTATGCTTTAAGATAACTAAAGCAATATGAGAAGAACTATCCTACTTATGATCTGGAACTTATAGGAATAGTGTTTGCTTTGAAGATTTGGAGACACTATCTCTACGGAGAAAAGTGTTATGTTTACATAAATCATAAGAGTTTGAAGTATCTTCCTACCTAGAATTAGCTAAATTTGAGATAGAGATTATGGATAAAATTGATCAAGGATTAAAATTGCCTAATTGATTATCACCTAGGAAAGGCTAATGTAGTGGCAGATGCTTTTAGCAAGAAGTTCATGGTAGCCATAAGAGCCATGAATATCATATTATAGCCGAAGGGTGATGACGCTTTATTAGTAAAGTTGCAAGTGAAGCCTAGTTTGTTGCAACAAGTGAAGGATTCTTAGAAGGATGATCACAAGTTAATGAGCGTGATTAGTGCCATTTAAGAAGGGAAGCCTACTAAGTATGAAATCAAGAGTGATAGTTATCTGTACTACCATGATAGAATATGTGTACCAGATATGGAAGAGTTAAGGAAGTAAATTTTATATGAAGCTCACAGTGCTCCTTATGCTATGCATCCTGTAACATGAAGATGTATTAAGATCTGAAGTTATCTTATTAGTGGCTAGGTATGAAGAGAGATGTGTCAAAGTTTGTGACCAAGTGCCTTATATGTCAGCAAGTGAAGGCTGAGCATTAAGTTCCTTTTAAATTGCTTAATCCTATAGTAATTCCTAAGTGGAAATGGGATAGGGTCACTATGAACTTTGCTGTCGGCCTACATATAACAAGGAGCATGCGTGATTCAGTTTGGGTTATAATAGATCGATTAACTAAGACTACACATTTCATACCAAATACTTTTTGTAAAAGCTTACAGAATTATACATTGATGAGATAGTTAAATTGCATGGAGTGCCTACTTCAATTATATTAGATCAAAACCTGAGGTTTGCTTTAAGGTTTTGGAAGAAGCTTCACAGTGCCTTAGGCACTCAATTGAGTTTTTAGTATGGCATTTGATCCTAAAATGATGGATAATTAGAATGAGTCATTTAGGTAACTCTTGGTACTTGAGTGATTTTGATGCTAAGTTATCTATGCTATGTTCATGTTAAGCACTTTTGTTAGGTGCTTGATGATATGTTAAGAACTTGTGCTATAGAGTTCAAGGGAAGTTGGGATCATTACCTTTCCTTAGCTGAGTTTGCTTATAACAATAGTTTTTAAGCAAGCTTAGGAATGGCTCCTTATGAAGTTCTCTATAGAAAGAAGTGCAAAACTCTATTATGTTGGAATGAGCTGAGTGAGACCAAGTTAAATAGGGCTAGATTTGATTAAGGATGTTGAAGAAAAAGTAAAAATCATTAAAGATATATTGAAAGCAACTTCAAACCAATAGAAGTCCTATGCTAATATGAAGAGGAAGGATATTCAATATGAAGTGTAAAATAAGGTGTTTCTAAAAGTTTCATGTTCGAAGAGGGTTCTGCTGTTTGGTAAGAAAAGAAAGTTAAGTCTAAGGTTTAGTGGTCTATACGAAGTGATAGAATGTGTGGGGCTAATAACCTACAAACTAGCTTTGCCTCCTAAGCTTTAGCAGATACATAACATTTTTCATATGCCTATGGTTTGGAAGTACATATCAAATCCTTCACATGTGCTATTAGCTAAAGAAGTAGAGATCATACAAGACTTATCTTATGAAGAGGAACATGTGAGAATTTTGGGAATAGAAGTGAAGGAACTAAGGAACAAGATAGCACCACTTATAAAAGTGCTCTAGAGACACCATGGCATAAAAGAAGCAACCTGAGAGACAAAAGCTCAAATTAGAGAGCAATATCCTCTATTGTTTAAATAAAGTAATTTTAAGGATGAAATTTCTTTTAAGAGGGGAAGAAATGTAATGCCTAAAAAACCCCAATGTTAAGAATAGTATTTCTTAAGAAGTGAATTGTGTTCTCTCGAGGGTGGGAGCACTACTTTTACTGAATGGAATTATTAATCATAACATAATTTTGGGTAAATTTTGAAGCTAAAATGAAGTTTTTTAAGTGGTTAAAATGAGAATTAAGTTTTACAATAGTGTCACGTGAATAGTAACCTAGTTTTAACCGAACTGTAAAATTCAAAAGTTACTCAAAAAATTTTAGGATTGGTACAACTTGATACTTAAATATTCTAAATAGTCCATTGGAACTAGAATTAGAATTTTTGGATATCGAGAAGTATTTTTACTAAAATCGGGAAGTTTTACTCATTTTTCTCATTTTTAAGCTCTGATTTTTATAAGTTATTGGTCATTAATTAAAGGATTTTAAAGGAATTAAATTAAGGCTAATTAAGGTGGAATAGAGTGGAAATAAAAGAGGAAAAATAAGACTAAAAAGTGAATTTTGCCAAACTATATATAAGGTCAAAATTCATTAAAATGGTCAAAGTTTGAATAATTTCTCCTCCTCCTCCCTCTCCCTTAGTTGCTGACACATCCTCCTCCCATGGAAGCTTGATTTTTCTTCTTCTTCCACCCAAAATTCTCCTTAATCTCCCTTACCCAATACAAACCTCTAAGTCTTCATGACCCTTAGAAGCTGTTAGAAGTGGAAAATGATGAAAAAATCAAAAGATTTGCTCAATTTTGAGTTTTAATGAATAGTGACCATTTTTAGTTTAGGTAAGTTTTTCTAAGTTCCAATATCTTTCCTGTGTTTTATAAATGCTCCAGAGTCTATTTACGTGGTCGATTTTAATTTTAGAAGCATATTTGATTTTATACAATTTTTACAAAAATAAATCTGTAATTAACAATTGACCTGAGTAATAATCGAAAGAATAAAGGAAAAAAGAAGATATGAGCAGGCTCAAAATCATCTTTTAGACTCATTGTAAGTGTAATTTTGGAAATTTAATGTGTGTGTGTTGGTGCATTTAATGTGTGTGTTATGCATCATGGATATGGCAATTTTATGATTAAGTGATACATTTATGTGAGTTGATGTTATTAGTCATAATTATTGACTAGAAATAAATGAGTGAATGAAGATGAAATGCATGATGTATAAATGAGTGAATGAAGATGAAATGCATGATGTGTGTGAGTGATGGTATGGGTCAAAAATGCCGTATGCAAAGCACGTATGTGTGATGGAAAAATTCACGCTTGATTGTTAATGTTGACTTGTATGTTTAAATTACTAAAATGCAAACATTTTTATCATGGAACAAGTGTATGAAGATAATTTTATGGTGTTGGATATCATATGGCTAAATGGTATGATAGTTTGGAATGTATGTTTAATGGTGATATATGTGATGTATGGTGAGAATTTGCACATGAATCATTATGTTGAGAATTTAATGCAATGCATTTATATATGGAAGTTAACATATGAGCATTTGTGTGTGTGCATATGTTACATGGCCGAATGGCCTATAAAATTGGTGTATGTATATGTATTTATATGTTACATGCTCTTGTGAAGGTATTAATGCCATTGTACTTATGGTAGTGCTTATGTGACGTACTTTAGGTATACAAATGCTCATTTTTTACTTTATGTGATTTTGAGTAGTATAATGGCATAATTAATTGTCATATACTTGTTTTACGTTGGGATTTGTATAATGCTATGATTATGCCCATTTGGATGTGATAATGCCTTATGAGAGGCATTATGGCCGAAATATGTTAGAGTCACAATGTGTTGATTTTTGTTAGAAGGTATGCTAAAATGGCATGCTTGTATTATGAGAAATGTATATGAGCATGAATATGTTAATGTCCTAAATGGTTGATGATTATGCTATATACTATGTGCATGTGAGCTATTTTATGCATTGCTTTAAGTTTAGGCATGGTTATAATGAGAATTATAGATATTATTTCTAGGTTGGTCATTTGTTGGTCTAACAACCTTGTTGAAATTAATTAAGCTATTTAAAGTGATTTAAATAAAAAGATTAAAATATGGTGATTAGCAGATACTATTTAACAACATAGATTGAATAGGTTGACCGATCAACTTGGGGTTTAGCAGTTGCTAGGACACTTTAGTGTCTTTTAATGACCTTCAGGTTCGGATAATGACCATTAGTTCTAGTAATGACCTTTAGGTCCGGTTTGGGGGCATTTATGGTTTTAATGGCCTAGGTGGCCTGGTATCCCCATTATCCATTTTGGTTAAGTGTATCCTTAAGTATGGGCATTAAAATGCATAATAATGAATTTGTTATTTATTGTGATACTTGCTTATGATGTTAGGCTTCAATATGATTATTATGGTAAATGCATATATATGTGGTTGATGCATGCTTTAATGTTTTGCTTTTGTGAAAAGTATATTATGAGCACGTAAGACATAGTTGTATGCATTTATTTTCCATATTATACATGTGCATGATGATGCGTGAGCACCTTAAATTTCTTTAATTACACTACTAAGTAAATTTGCTTAACGCATCATTTCATTTGCGATGCGTAGGTTAAAGAACCTGATAAGAGTAAAAGCCTCGTATTTATTGAAGATTAAGAGCAAGCTACTTTTTGGGTATTTTTCTGACTTGTGCATATTATTATTGTGTTGTAATTGGTTAATAGGCACTCATATGTAACATGAAAGGGATTGGGTCTAGTTTAGGGTATTATTGTTTTGTAACTACTTAAACATGTTTTAAAACTGTATTTTGATATCCCTTTGCAAATGTTCTTCTGATATTGTGATGTTGATATGTTGAGTTGATGTTGGATGGTTAGGAGGACCAATTTATGTTACACATGTGATGGATATATTATAGAAGTGTTGTTTCCATATGCAAGTTACTATTCGTTCTGGGATAGTGTCCTGGTACAGCCGTTATACTACCAGATTTTAGAAACGAGGATTCCCAAAATGAATGTAACATGTTAAAATAGACTTTTAAATATTGAGAATTAAATTTTAAGACTTAAAATTTAAATCAACATGATTGGAAAAAGGTTTTAAGTTATTCGAATTTTTTAATAAAAAGGGAAATAAATTAAGTTCAGTAACACATTTGTGTGCATATCCCTTATTTGAGTCTAGTAACTAGATCAAGCAAGAGGTGTCACATACTTCCCTCTCACTCATCTTATAGTGTCTCAAATACTTGAAAAATACTATTCACACCTTAAAAAGTTCTATTCATAAAACCAAGATTCTCGAGCATTACACAACATGTTCATTTTCAATTCATAGTGTTAGTTTTAGATATATTAACATTTATATCCCTGTATTTAAGCCTTTATACATGAATAATATGTCACGCTAAGGTCATAGACTAAATAACTTACTAATGGCACTATGACTAAAACACACTATATGATTATTGATAGTAGCTCGAACACTTTAGTTAGATCAGTTATATACCTATAAAGCTTATTATTTGTTATTAAAGAATAAATAGAATTATATTAGGAAAATAAAGCTGTAAGATACAAGTAATATTATAAAATTTCATGGACAAGAATGAATGAATTCAATTTTATGAAGTAAGAAATTATCATAGAAAAGAACTACTTACACTTTGAGTAAAACTAATGTTATCAATCATAGGAATAATAATGCATTAATTATAACAAGTTAAGTAAATATGGGTTAATATTATGACAAAGATGAAAGCATTATGTATATTTCTTAATTCAGCTAAAATTTAACAAATTTTAAATTAAGATCCAGAGCCTGAGGTAAACCTTATAGAATCTAAGTTAGGGTAGTTTTGGCAAGCCAAATAGGGATTTTAAGCAAATCTATAATAGTTGCAGCTCAATATGAGTACCATATGAGCTATTTACAATTGATTGTGGCCGAGGCCATAGATACTTTTCAACTTACAAATACTTTTAGCTTATAAATATTTTTCAGCTTATAATACAAAGGTGGTAGGGCTATGGGTGAGCTTATCCTTATCATTAATTTTCATCTTACAGTTTTTTAGCCTCAGTTACCTTTCCTTATGGTCATTCTATGAGTGAATTAACAAAGGCTCTAATTAAGATTGGTTATGCTAAATTTAAGAAACATTATTATTAGGCAGAAATAAAGTTAATCAAGAATTAGGAAATATGCTATGGCAAGACGTATGCATAAGCTCCTAAAATTACAGTCATAAGATCTATGAATTATAGTATGATATAGATATATAATGAAATGTGAGATATGCCTTAGACATGAAATAGACATAAGTTAATAGAATAACGATTACATGATTCATGAATCATAGCACGATGTAGATATATATGTCCCATTATAGTATAATTAATCATATGAAATTCTCCTAGTGAAGAAAGAGAGTTGATCTATAATAAAAGCTGAATGAATACATGTTATTAGAACAAGAAGTATGCAGATGTATCTTAGTAATTGAAGTACATATGGGTAAGGTAACTCATGCTCGACAATGTGTATGAACTGTAATTAGCTTGCTTATGACTAACATTTTTAGAACATGAAAATGCTTAATACTAAACTATAGATAAGAAGCTTAAGCCAAGCTATGAAAGTTAGTGTACGATATGTATTCAAAGTGTTAATATAAATATTGGCATAGTTATAGGCATGATTTCCTTTTCACTTCAGTTACATTCTCATAAGCATATATTAAGTCACGAACTAGATACCTTGGCATGTAAAAAGGTGTTAATTAAATATAAATAGAATATTGATAATGTGACCATCTTATATATAGGTTATGGGGGGAGGAAATGCTTAGGCGGACACATGTTAACTTTAAAGCCTATTCATGCCTTAAAAACCAATAAGCCATTCAGCCACTTTATATGCACACACACACATTTGTGATAAGTTCTCATGTCACAACTTCAACATTTTTATCTAGCAACATTCATTCTCTTAATTGCTTATTCCATTCAGCCAAAGCACACCAAGCATCAATATATGCTTTTCATTTCATACTATATTCAATCTCACATTTACATAATCTTATTATGGCATTATTGCACAAGTTTAACATCCATCTAGCATGATGCATACTTACACACATTTATGCATAAAGGATATGTTTATAAATCTATTATTATTACATATATGCATATATTATGACTTATATATCATCTCATACTTTACATATACATAAACATTTACAAGCAATTAATTATGCTTATTCACATGCATTTCTTGACATACACCATAGGAATACTCCAATGGCCATTTGGCCATAAGCCACACATGCATACATGGTGTAATTCCATTCATCATATCATATGTTCATAGGTTATAATTCATCACTCAATATCAATATATGCTTAGTTACTTACACATTACAATAAACATACACACACCCCACCTTTATCGCCATTTTGCCATCATATCCATTCATACACCATCACCATTTCTTCTATCATTTTACATTTATACATATTTTATATTACCCTAAATTCATAATTTGCATGTCAATATTCATATACATAAGTTAGGGCATGTATTCCTCATATACATACACATGTATACATACATACGTACATTATGTATAAGTTAGGGCATGTATTCATTGCACAAATTAGATCAATTATACATACCTAGCATGTCTAAAATACACCACGAAGCTCATCTTAGCCTTTGTTTTACCCTTATCTCGAGCTCGTTCCATTTCAATAACTGCTAATTACAGATTTGATTTATAAAATTCATTTAAATTCTTACGTGCATCAAATTTTATAAACAACCACATTGAATGACTCTTGGGCACCCCTAGATCATGGGAAAAATATTGGGTTTTAGTAATTCTTACTTGAACAAAAAAATGAGTACTATTCACCCAACTTGAAAATGGGATAATTCCTTCAATTTTCTTTGGGAACTCCACTTAAATTAGTGTCTAAAGACTATAGGGATTCTAAATTTTCCATTCGATAAGAGAAATAAGTGTTCGAGGGAAGAGATATGGCCAACAATTGAGGTTCTTCCTTCTTATGGTCGATCGCAATAGTAGAGAAGGAGAGGGAGAGATTTTTGCTTATTTTGACTAAAATAGAAAAATGTTACTATTTATAGTGTTGAACAAAAATTCATTTTAAGTCTACTCTCCTAATTTTCTCCTCCATTTTTAATTCACATTAATCTCATTTAATCATAAAAAATTAAATTAATGTAGGACCCATCAAACTTTAAAAATTGGAGCTTAAAATATGAGAAAAAATTGAATTAATTTTCCATTTTTATGTTACTAAATATTTAAATAAATTAATTTTTGACCTCTAAAAATTCCAATTCTTATGCCATTAGGCTAATTGAATTTTTGAGTATGAAGTCATATAATTCCCAAAATTTTTTGAGCAACTTTAAAAATACTTTATGATTCAATTTTTCCTTAGTCACTATTCATAAGACACTATAATAAAAACTTTCTTAGTATTTTTAACCAATCAAATGACTTTTGATTAGTTTCAAACTTTGCCAAAAATTATTTTATGATTAATACTTTCATTTAATAGCTTTAGTGTATCATAGGTCTCGAAAGCACTATTTATCCTGGGAAAATACAATTCACAAAGGTCTAGATTTTTAGGTCATGACACTTAAAGAGGCTTTTTAGTGGTTTAGCATGGCTTAAAGGTTGATCAGTTTATAGATTTAGGGGTTGGATCAAAGCATAAATAAAGGAATATCTCATTTTATGGTCAACAGGTTCATGTAGAAGAAGAGGGCAAATTTTCCTCTTTCTTTTGACCCCATTATTAACTTAAACACACATAATTTAATAGCCAAGATCAAATATTAGCTTGATCTAGTAGCCTATATAAAGGCCCACCATAAAAATCCATTTTAGTTGCCTCTATATGCCATCTTTTAAAATCTTAAAAATTCTTCCTATAACTAATGAGTCCAATGATCATAAATAATCATACACTATATTACCCAAAGGTCCCAAACAAATCATATGGAAAAACTATAAATTTCTAATATATAATTTATCATTATTCCTCAAATAACTTTTATAAAATTCTTTTTATCTTTGGAAATTCCAATCTTATTAGACTCTTTGGAATATT
The DNA here is from genome assembly GCA_948208565.1 of Hura crepitans. Lineage (NCBI taxonomy): Eukaryota > Viridiplantae > Streptophyta > Magnoliopsida > Malpighiales > Euphorbiaceae > Hura > Hura crepitans. The sequence continues at coordinate 432 of CANXYI010819200.1, read as the reverse complement.
TAAGTATTAGGTTGTGAAACTCTCAAGTCAATTTTGCTAAATATGCTGAAACTTTTTATTTAGCCCTAACTATATTACTACTTATATTAAACTGCCATTAAAACTTTGTTATTGATTTTAACCCACCTAATGACTTCCATTTGGTTGAATTTGTGAAACTCAAGTCTTAGGAAACATTATTCATATCTTAAGAAGTATAATTCATAATCTCAAGATTCTCGAGTGTTACATTTCTTCCCCTCTTAAAAGAATTTCATTTGCGAAGTTATACTTACATAAAATATTAGTGAATATTGGTTCTTCATCTAAGGTTCACTCTTCCATGTTGTGGTGCCTTCATAGCACTTTCACTAATGGTACTAACTTATTTCTTAGTTCCTTCACTTTACGTGGTAATATTCACACTAATTCTTCTTCATAAGTCTAGTCTAG